>JAULJZ010195778.1:0-20315 GCA_032270985.1 Heliamphora pulchella | reverse complement strand
CTAGTAGGTGTCTGTGTTCCACTGGAAGTCTAACTCATAATTACTCTCCAGGTCCCTACTGTAGCCCTATATATATGTGGGTAGGCTAAACCAGTTTTTGATGATTTTATATCATTATTATTACGATATTATTTTTGTCGTTCAAGACTTAAATATATCGGAGTTCTGCCAGTATGAGTTCTCGAAAGATCGTAGCCCACACTACGTTCGAGGATCGCATAAGGTAATACAGTAGAAGATCTGATAAGAGCTTCAACTCGGAATCAAATCGTAGTTGAACAATCGATCGACAAAAGGTATTCTTCTAAATTAACTTTGGTTGGACGAGTTTTATTTTGATCATTTGACGTCAAAAATTTTTATCTGGAGCCCGTTTCGGCGTTTGTCCGTCCAGTTAATTTTTTACCTAAAATCATTTGTAAAAATAATGATCTTGACAGTATTGCCTCCAACATCTATCTCCAACCCAAAGAAAATGTAAAAGAAGATGAAATAAAGGAATGCGATGCTCCCGTGTCGATAAGGACACTGGCCCATGATCTATACACTAAGAGAGTACCCCTGATCGCTGATGTAGTAGCTACAGCACCAAGCACGATCGGTGCCTTAGAAGAACTGGGATCTAAAAGGGCGTACACTCAGCCCTACATTTCCCTAGTCTATCCACCATAGCCTTGGACTGTCGACTGCCGCACTGACTGTACTGAGGCACCCCCATCTACAATCCTAGATGTCTGAGCCACAGGCTGCTAATGAGTCTATCTCCCCTATGCAGGCGAAACAACCGGTGCACCTGTCGTGCTCTATACACTTCCTCCCTAAGCGCAGTTCCTATGAATGTGCCCTGACTAGCCACATCCATAACAAATCAGTGGCTCTCTTTCTTGTACCGAAATTTAAGACTATCCCTTCTGTGGACAATTTATCACCCGATGCCCTGGCTGCCTGCACCAATAACAGATGATCTCCCTCTGCTCCGACCTTCCTAACGAAGCTTTCGAAGGTGTTGGTATAGAAAACTACTGTTGTGACCCAGAGGGACGTGGTTCAGGGCCAAAAGACCTCTGCCTCTTGTTAGAGCGCCCACCTGACTGAGTATCCACTCCACTCTGCGATGCCCTGACCTCCCTAGGTCTATGAGTCTCACTCAGAGTATTCTCTATAGTAACTGTCGACTCCACCAGATCTGTAAAAACATGTAATCTCAATCCTGCCACCCATTCGCTAATCACGGGCCTCAAACCCCTTTCAAATCTCTTCGAGCGCAAATCGCCCATAGATATGCAGTCCTGAGCAAAATGAGACAAGCTAGTGAACCTCGCCTCATACTGTACCACACTCAACGCCCCCTGGGTGAGGGAAAATAACTCCTCACGGTAAAGATCTCTCGAGGACTCAGAAAAGTACTTCTCCAGAAATACCTTTATAAATGCATCCCATGTGCCTCCCACAACTATTCTAGCAAACTTCCACCACTCATGGGCATCACCTCTTAGTTGGAATGCGGCAAATGTAACCCTCAGGTAATTCTCAACTATCTGTAATGTATCCAGAATTCTGGTCACAAGTTCCAACCATTCTGTGGCTACCTTGGGATTGAGATCCCCGACAAAGGTAGGAGAGTTAAGACGTCAAAACTCTCGCATCGCGACTGTCGCCCTCGGCTCAGGTACTCTCTCTCTCCCCCTAGCAGCCTCAACTAGCTGACGGATGGAGCCTATCATCTTATGCAGCAAGTCTACCCCATCTACCGGTCCTTGGGGAGCATTAGCATCCCCAGCATCAGGGATTGGCACATTCCCTGGGCCTAAACCACGGCCATGGCCTCGTCCTCTCCGCGCAAACATAACTATACGAAAGCAACATAGAACATAACGGTATAAGCTTTCATTCATCATGTTATCAACATAAAACACATAATCATGCTAACACACAGTCATTTAAGATCATGTAAACACATCTCACGTACCGAGGAGAACCAACAAGAGTGACGCATTAATTTAGATAATCTACTTAGATTCTATACCAAAAAACACGTCAGCCAAACGCATTTCTAACTTGGCGTCCAGGTTTGTTAATCCAAACGCCCGAAGGCAAGACCAATCAATCCTAAGGTCCAGCCCTCATGCTCACGTAGACACGGCATTTATGCACTCAACATGTTATCATACTCATATTATGGAAAACATTTAAATACATTCAATCAAGCACACGTAACCATTCTCGCAGGGTGATGCAACCTCTTCTCACGGCTCTTAGGTATTCAAACCCAGAGCTCTAATACCAAGTTGTCACATCCCAAAAAATGGGTCATGTAAATAGCCCACGGAACCACCATTTGGGATACCACGATCCACCAAAATCGCTCAAAGTCAAACGGATCGAAGATTGAAACGAAAATGAGATTTTGTTTGTAAAATAATTAAATAAATATGCCATTTTGATTCAAAAAGGGGTAACCCTAAGTGTCCCCAACCAAAACCTCCTTTTAGAACAAAACCCAACTTTTAGTCATAGTGGCTGTCCGCTCGAGCGCTTGGAGGCCCGCTCGAACGGTGAGATGCCCGAGAGATTTTTCGGCCAAAAACCTAAAAATCTTCTCAAGTCTCAAAAACACACCTAAAAATATTATCTTTGAACATGGATTTAAACAATTAAAATATGGGGGCTAACATCAATTGGATAAATAAATCCTTCCATACAATCCAGAAACTTGGATAACAACGTTTTTACATCAGAACAAAACCTTTCAAATCGAGAACTCCCAACCTAACACGAGCCCATATCTCACATGCAAATAACATATGAAACCATAGCCTTAGGGCCTTACATATTATGTTGTGAACCGAAAATACATATATATCTATACATGATTCCATAACAAAAGAGAAAACTACGAAAAGTCTTCTGTCTCCTCGGGCTCCACTAGATCATCTCTCGTGATCACAGTCACCTGAAAAAGGTTTTCAAAATTTCACAACGTGAGTCGAAACTCAATAGGAATAGACTATCATTAATTTTTAAAGAAAAACATGCTAACATGGATAAGATGGTTATTCTGACTCACACGAGCCCCATAAACGATTTTACTTCTCACAAACACAAGTTCCTTCCAACAATATAATAAGAACATAATAATCATGTTCACATGCATCTCGTACTCTTTCACTATCTTTCACCATAGGATAGCACTAACCCAATCATTCGATTCTTTGCGGTCTTTCACCGCGGGACAACTACGTGCCCTAATATGGAACTCTTCACGGTCTTTTACCGTAGCACAACGACTTGCCCCAATACACAATTCTTCACGGTCTTTCACCGTAGGACAACAACTTGCCCCAATATGCAATTTGTCACACGACACATGGTATGATTTAATAGATATAGGTACGCACATAGCCATGTACCAAACACCTAATCACACACCATCATATCTTCCATGTAGCCACTAAGATTAACCAACATCTCTACCGAAATATTTAAAACCAAGCTCAACCCCAGGGGTTAGCTCCAAACCTCCAAAAATTTAGGTTTTCATAGCTTTTACATAAATTCCTCCATTTTTAAAGCCACCTTTTTGAAAACCGCGGACACCCACTCGTCCACCAACTTTGTAATAAATCATAACAAACACAAAACATGCTTTTTGCCCAATCAAACATGGTTTAAACACAAAGTCCAATATTTATAGCATTAAAGCAATAGAAAAATGCATATAATCGCACGTAGCACCCTTTTTAAAGCAAGATAGTCTAGAATCCTACCTCGGCAAGTTAAAACTCGAAGCTTTGAACACCGACGAGAAAATAAAGTTGCCAAAACGCGATTCTGTTCAGATGAACGTGAAGCCCACGCAGCAAGGATATCGAGGATCGACTATTCAATCGCCAAGATCCGAACCCAAACCAAGCTTAAAGCTAGAAAGAAGGCAAAGGTTTTGTGTAGAGAGAGAAAGGAAACTTACAAGATAAGATTTGGTTCAAAAACCAAGGCATGAGTTGTTTTTATAGAATCTTGCAACAGGTTTTCCGCTCGAGCGGACAAGGATCTGCTCAAGCAGTTCTCGACCAACCCAACTCTCGGCCACCAACCCGCTCGAGCGGGCAGACCACCGCTCGAGCGGCCATCGCTGGGCGAAAACCCGAATGAAAGAAGCAGAACCAAACCCCCACATGCATAACACATATATAAACATGTTGTTCTAAAATGATTAAAGCACGAACCAACACATCGAATAAACATTGTGAAAATAAAACGAAACCAGGTCTCACAAAGTGGGTCATGATCTTCATCCTGTATATCCTTTTTATCTGAGTTTCCTTTGAACTATGCATGTTAAACGTCTCTTTGAACCTTGAAAATGCCTTAGCTGCATCTTTTGGTTGCCGCAACCGCACGTTATTGTATCTTCATTTCTCACAGCCGCCAGTTGGTTCTTTATGTTATCACGGCAAAGACTTTCTATTGCCACGATCGGGCACTTTGCATGAGACCAGTAGCATGACAATAGCGTTTTAAAGCCTTCTGTTATTCCTTTTTATGTTTCAATGCATTCTATTTTGATATTTATGTCGCTGTTAGGTTAATGAACAGTAGATCTAGCCTTGATAAGTGGGCTGTGGTCTCTATTCTATGTAGCTTGTCACGACTACAACATTAAACATCTTAGTTTCTCGCGATAACCCTATATTTGTCACGGCCGCATCTTTTATGAATTATCCTGTCACGGGCGTAACATATATTGCCACAGTCGTGAGTTTTCTGCATGTCCAGTTGCTTAAAAACAGTGTTCGAATCTTTTTTGCTCTTTCTGTATAGCCTGTATATAGAATGATTAAAGACAGAAATATTTTTTTTTTGGGTAATTAGAGACAGAAATATTGTTGCATGTCCCTTAAGCCTTTCTTGCTTTGTTTAGCTTTTCATCGCATCTTTTTCACTTTTCTTTGATCAAACAATACGTGTGGCATGTTTAAAAATGATAACCAAGTTGCATGACCCTCAGAACTGTAGTTTAGATTTTCGCTTCTTTGTTTGATTTTGTATGGACTCTTTTTAACCTCATATTCTATACATGTTATCTTTAAAAAATTTACAATAACAACATGTGATATCTCGAAAAAAAAATAATACAATTAATTAAATTAAATTAATAAATAAATTTTAAACAAATAAATTAACTATGAGGTTTTGTAAGTTTTAAGTTAAAAATAATAAATGTTATAAATTTTTTAACTAAAGTTAAGAAATAAATTAAATAATAAGATTTTTATTAGTTAAATTAGGATTTTATAAAATAAAACAAAAATTAGAAAAAAAAGATAAAATAATCTCTAAGATTTTTATATAAATCTTAACTAGTTTTAAAAGAAAGTAACCAACTCTAACTTTAAAATAATAAAATATACTAGTAATTAATAAAGGTCTAATAAAAATAAATATAGAGTTATAAAAGTAGAATGATTAAAGTGAAACATGGAATGCTGCTTAATTGTTATTTTAACGTGTTATTTAGATCTTACCCTTCTCATAGCAACGATATTGTCTACTTTGGGTAAAGTCCTCACGGTTTTATTCCTCTCAGGAGGTCACCCATCCTTACATTACTCTAGCACGAGCAATCTTAACTGAGTTCTGTTAGGGTATCTACCACCTAGAAAAAGGCCTCGTTGCTATGTAGGGGTCCAAGATTTTTTTTTATAGCCTAGGAACTTTATCTCCTTTTCTGATGCGGAATACCAAGATATCACAACCTTGTAACACCCCAACCCTTCTCATAGTAAAGATATTGTGCACTTTGAGCAAAGTCCTCACGATTTTATTATTTCCAGGTGGTCACCTATCATTGCATTATTCGAGCGTGAGCACACTTAACTAAATTCTGTTAGGGTCTCAACCACCTAAAAAAAGGCCTCGTTACTATCTAGGGATCTAAAGTTTTTCTTTTATAGCGCAGGAACTCTCTCTTTTTTCGATGTGGGATATCAGAATATCACAATCAACCGCCCTTAGGGTTACACGTTCCCGTGCAGTAGCCTACCATCTCCGGTAGCCTATCAGTCCTTATTGACTCGCCCACTCAGTAGCCCGTCCACATGACACGGGAGACAGTAAAGGCCCACACTTGGAGGTGGGGAGAGTCGGATGTGATACCCACTTGTAATACCCCGATCCTACTCATGGCAACGATATTATTCACTTTCAGGTGATGCTAACTAATTGTTATTTTAACATGTTATTTAGATTTGGAATTTCAAGGCATTCACAATTAAATTCTGCTAGACCAGATGAGTCTCTGATATCTGAATTAGTTTTTATTTCACGTGAATGCTTGATATGCTGTACTATTAAAGAATGGAAAATGAATTTTGCTGATTGAATGAAAATGAAAGAATAAGTAATAATGATCAGTTAAACGATGTCTTAGCCCCTGGGGGACGTTAAGCATATCGGCAAGGTCAGCCACAGTCATGTGGCTATAAGGAATGATCATATCCACCGTATTAATTGTGGGGTCGCTCCCTACTGAATAACTGGCAGAACCATTTGAAATAACACTGTATAATGATTAATAATTCAGATATCATTGAATTCACACCAGCATTGCTAATGGACGTTGATAAAATTTTAGGTGACGCTTGAATGCCTAGAGAAAATGGTAGCAGGAAAAAATAAAGTATAAAGTTCATTTCAATTTCTGTATTACATTTCAATTCTTGTGTCAAGTTATAATGTTTGAATATTGAACGCACTGTTAGAAACTCTAGGGGTTTTGAAATGACTTACTGGGAATGTGTTCAATGAAAATGATTCCTTTTCAATGAAGAAGTTACTTTTGTTTCCAAGTTTGAATAACTTAAATGAGTTTGTTCAAAATAAAAAAATTTAGTCAGCAAAATTCAAAATAAGGAATGGAAGAAAAAAAAAGATAGAGGCATTTGGTGAGTTTTAACTCACTAGTCAGTCACGGACACCATATATGAAAATGGGTCGTAACAGAGCCAATATTGACAAAGTAGAGACCAACCTCACAGTTGGGCGAAAAAGGTGCCTAACACCTTTCCTTTCGTACCTTAGCCCCGAACCCTCTTTTTCTCTGGTTATGCATTTAAAAGACCTGTAGCCTTCTTTTTATTTTTCTTAGTCTTTCTCAAAAATCAAGTGGCGACTTCATTTTTCTTAAAAACGTGCTCAGATATCTTAGATTTTCTTGTCATAAAAAGAAAAGATCAATTTTCTAAAAACAATAGATATCTGGTGCACCGTCCTCCCTCAAACGCCCGCAATTTTTCTGGCGACTCCGCTGGAGACAGATTTTTCAAAAAAATCATAAGAGGGCTTAACTTAAAATGTCAATAGTTCTTGTTTTAGACTTTTCATTGCTATTCGTGTGAGACCCGAGTTCATTTATTTTATGAGATATATATGTTTAACATGTTTCTTTCGTTGCTTATATATCCTCGATAAATGGTTTATGCTTCAGTGTTGTAGAACAGCATGTGTAGATATGTTTTACGCTTTCTCGGGCCTCGTTAAGGTTTATTTGGTTGATCCCGGGGTTAAAAAACCTGTTCTGGAGCTGGGTGTTGAGTTTTCAGCGATTCATTCGACTGGATTGAGCCACCAGTCGACTGAGGTGTGGCGGTGGAGGAGTTTTACAAATCTGGAACTCCTTTAGTCAACTGGATTGGTGACCCAGTCGACTAGATGCCCATTCAGTTGACTAAATTGGAAATTCAGTCGACTAGAAGACGATTCTGCTGAGGCCTATAAGTATTCCAGCGCCTGTTCTTCTCCAAAACTCTTTCTTTTTCTCTCTTTTTCTCTCAACTTTCCACCTTCTCTCTAGATTTTTGTGTTACTCAAGCCTAGTTTTCAACGATCAGCTTGTAAATCCTTGCTATTCACGCTGTTGGCTTCGCTATTCGGACAGATTCTCGTTTCGACGAGGTTCAATTTTTGAGGCTTTGAGTTTTGACTCGCCGAGGTAGGATCCTAGACTGTATAGTTGTTAAAAGATGCTACGTACAATTATATGCTTTTTCACCGGTTGAAATTGCTTGAAAATGCATTAAATGTTATTTTTCATGTTTTTAAACCTTATTGTTGAATAAAAATAATATTTTTACGCTTTTTCTTGGTTTATTACATAATTCGGATGTGTGGATATCCGTGGTTTTCAAAAAGGTGATTTGAAAATGGAGGTTTGTGTTCATAAAAAAAAGGAGGTTTGTAAATCTCTTGAAAAACGTGTTTATGGAGGTTAGGAGCTAACCTTCGGGGTTGAGACTCAGTTGTTTAAACGTTTTGATGGAAACATGTTTTAAAGGTTGTTTGATCTCCATGTTGATGGATGATGTGGCGGTGGGCCATTGGATCTCTTTTTATACATGTTGATGTATAACAGTTTTATAGGTTTTTCATAGTTGAGCTGCGTACTGATTTTTAAATGATTCATAGATGTATCGTGGCAGTGCTTGATTTGGGTGCTTCTTCCCTCGGTTGTAGCCCGTAAAAAGCAATTGAGTTCTTCTTCCCTCGGTTGATAGCTCGTAAAGAGCTGGTTGCCCCCGTGTGTGGCTGCGTTGTTGTAATTCCTTATAAAATTTGTCATTACCTAATAAGCCTTAAGTGGTTCAGGGATAGGTAATGGGAAGGAGTCTATAGTTGTTGCCTTTTTTTTGAGTTAACAGAGTCGGTACATAAGAATCATTTTATCTTATTTTTCTGGGCTGTGTGACCCGAGTGGAGAATACTGTTTTGTTACTATTTTCCCTTAAATGCGGCAGGTTATTTGCATGGTTTGCAATGCATGGTTTTAAGGATGGAAAACCCTTTTTAGACTCCTACGGTTGAGTCAGTTCATACTACATGATTGCATATCCTGCTTTACAGCTTTATAGTCTACTTCTATTAGGCTTCGGCTCACGGTGTGGGATTTTGTGTAAATCTTTTTTAGGTATAGGTGAACATGAGGAGTTGACCTAGAGATGCCCGTGGTAGCGGATGACTTGCTGTAGTTTTTCCTTTTGTTTGAAACATGTAATCTTACATGCGATGCCTATTTTTGAAGGCGAGTTTTGTACGCCTTATGGCAATTATATATATATATATATGTCTGGAAGTGGATGTTTACTGTTTATGATGAACCTCGGATACTTTTTTATTCAAATGTTGTATTTTTGGGTTGATGGTTTTACAACTGAAAATCTTATTTTCATAGATATTATTTTGGTGGGCTTTCACGTGATCCTAGAATTTAGGGTGTGACAACTTGGTATCAGTGCTCTGGCTTCGAATACTTAGAGCCATGGAAAAAAGGGTACATCACCTTGTGAAGATATGTGTGTGCTTAATTGCGGGTGTTTAAGTGTTTTTTTTATAACATGAGCATGATAGCCTGCTCAGCATGAAAGTTTGTGTATACGTGGGTATGGAGGTTGGACCTTAGGATTGATTAGTCTTGCCTTCGAGCGTTTGGATTAACAAACTTGAAAGCCAAGTTAGAAAGGCGTTTGGCCGACGTGTTTTCTAGCAGGGAATACGAGTAGGTTGTCTAAATGGACGCGTCTTTCTTGTCGATTCTCCTTGATATGTGAGATGTGTTTACATGATCTTGAATGACTATGTGTTAGCATGATTATGTCTTTTATGTTAGCAATAACATGTTGTATGGAAGCTTATCTTATTGTGTTGCTTTCGTATAGAGTTACGTCCACGCAGGGAGGACGAGGCCGTGGCCGTGGTTCTGGCCGTGGTTCTTGCCGTGGTTCTGGCCAAAGGGATGTTCTAGTCCCAAATATTGGGGATGCTAATGCACCCCAAGGACTAGTTGATAGGGTAGATCTGTTGCGTGAGATGGTAGGCTCCATTCGGTAGCTAATAGAGGCCGCTAAGGGAAGGGAGAGCGTACCTGAGCCTAGGGCGACGGTCGCGATGCGTGAGTTTCGTCGTCTGGACCTTCCTAACTCTATTGGGGATCCTAACCCCACAGTAGCCACGGAATGGCTAGAGATAATTACCAGGATTTTGGATACGCTTCAGATAGAGGAAGATGATCTGAGGGTTACATCCGTTGCCTTCCAGCTACGAGGGAGTGCTCATACGTGGTGGAAGTTTGCCAGAACTACAGTAGGAGGCACTTGGGAGGCCTTTACGAAGGTATTTCTGGAGAAGTACTTTCCCGCGACTTTGAGAGATTGTTTCAGGGAGAACTTCCTTTTTCTTACACAGGGGATGATGTCAGTGATCAAGTATAAGGCCGAGTTCACTAGCTTGTCCCGGTTTGCACAGGAAATTGTTCCTACTAATGAGTTTCATACGAAGAGGTTCAAAAGGGGTTTGAGGTCCGTTATTCAGGATAGAGTGGCAGCATTCAGGATGCAGGTCTTCACAGAGTTAGTAGAGACAGCCACGAAAGTGGAAGACACTCTGAACGAGACCCACAAGGACAGAGAGAGTAGGAGTCAACAGGATGGGGAACATACACAGTCTTAGGGGCACAGGAGGAAGCGCCACAGGTTGTCTGGTCTAAGTTCCTATCTGAAAGGGTCGTATCAGCCATAGTCTTCTACGCCTGCACCTTCAGCAGCCTCTACAAGAAAGTCGGACTGAGGGAGGTCATTTGTTATTGATGCCGACAGCCAGGGCATCGTGCCGCGAATTGCCAGAATTGAGCGCCTGTTCAGGCACAGTCACACTCACAGGCGCCAGGGAGGGAGCCACCAGTATGCTTCAGATGTGGTCAATCTGGGCACATCTGTAGGTACTGTCCCCGAGGAGGGAGCATACAAAAGACAGCAGGGGCACCAGTTACTCCATCTGTCCAGGGACACCAGCTATCTAGGTTTACGGAAGGGGGTACCTCAGTATAGTCTGGCAAATAGTCGACAGTTCATGGCTGCAGTAGACAGGTCAGAGCATATGTTCTTGCTGACCCCAGTTCTTCTAGAGCATCAGTCGTGCCCGATGCTGCAGCTACCTCATCCATGATCAGAGGTACTCTCCTAGTATATAGATCATGCGCCAGTGTTCTTATCGACACGAGAGCATCACATTCATTTATTTCCTCTTCTTTTGCATCTACATTGGGGTTGGAGACAGACTTGTTGGGTAATGCGTTGAGTGTAGAGACCCCAGTCAGTGGAAGTGTGATGCTGAGTCACGTTTGTAGATCCTGCATGTTGGAGGTCACCGGTCTTTGTTTAGAGTTTGATTTTATCATTCTAGACATGACCACGTTTGATGTCTTCCTAGGGATGGACTGGTTGACCACTTATCGTGCCTTTATCGATTGCGATCGACGGAGGGTATCGATTTGTATACCGGTGGGTGATTGCTTTCGTTTCTTGAGTGATAGGGATGACGATTTGGCGTCCATGCCCGGTGTTGCTCAGAGTCGAGGGAATCTGGGCTTCCTCTTTTCAGCTCTCATGTTGGATGAGACGGTTGGAGTCCGGGGGGAATTACCCCATGTGGTTTGCAATTACCCAGATGTTTTTCCTGACGACTTGTTCGAGTTATTGTCGAGCAGCGAGGAAGAGTTCTCTATTGATCTGGTTCTAGGAGCTACTCCCATATCTATACCGTCTTATCGCTTTGCACCAGCTGAGTTGCGAGAACTCAAGGTACAACTTTAGGAGTTACTGGATAGCGGGTTTGTTCACCCGAGTACGTCACCGTGGGGAGCTCCAACTCTTTTTACTAAGAAGAAGGATGGATCCTTACGATTGTATATCAACTACTGGAAGCTGAATCAAGTAACAGTGAAGAACAAGTATCCGATGCCGAGGATCGATGACTTGTTTGATCAATTGAAGGGGTCGAGCTATTTCTCGAAGATTGATTTGAGATCAGGATACCACCAGTTGAGGATTAGGGATGAGGACATAGCAAAGACCACCTTTCGGGCTCGTTTTGGTCACTATGAGTTTTTGGTCATGCCATTCGGTCTGATGAACGCTCCTGCTATGTTTATGAGTTTGATGAATTGGATCTTTCATCCATATCTAGACAGTTTTGTGGTAATGTTCGTGGATGATATTCTTATCTATTCACCCACGAGGGAGGCGCACGAGGACCATCTACGTATCGTTCTACAGACTCTGAGAGAGCATCGCTTGTATGCTAAGTTTGAGAAGTGTGAGTTCTAGATGTCCGAGGTGAGATTTCTTGGACACGTGGTATAAAAAGATGGTGTGTTAGTGGATTCTTCGAAGACGGATGCAGTGATGGACTGGGAATGACCAAAGAATGTATTCGACATCTGTAGCTTTCTGGGTTTGGCAGGCTACTATCGACGGTTTGTGCAGGAATTTTCTAGGCTTGCTGTGCCGATGACTCATTTTACGCAGAAGGAAGTTAAGTTTGTTTGGAGTGAGTCCGGTGAGTCGGCATTCCAGGAGTTAAAGACGAGGTTGACTAGTGCGTCAGTGTTAATCATTCCAGAGAGAGGTTTGGGGTATACAGTGTATTGCGATGCGTCGCACGATGGTTTAGGCTGTGTTTTGATGCAGGGAGGTAAAGTTGTAGCCTATGGTTCCCGACAGTTGAAGGTACATGAGAAGAACTATTCGACACATGATTTGGAGTTGGCAGCCATGGTCTTTTCCTTGAAGACATGGCGTCACTTTCTTTATGGTGAGCACTTTGAGGTTTTCTCTGATCACAAGAGTTTGAAATACTTATTTTCGCAGAAAGACTTGAATTTACGCCAATGACGATGGATTGAGTTGTTGGAGGATTATGACTTCGACTTGCAGTATCATCTAGGGAAAGCCAATGTTGTGGCTGACGCCCTCAGTAGGAGATCTCATGGTTCGTTAGCTTCTGTGGCTATACGCGAGTGGGACATGCTTGGAGAGATTGGGGAGTTCGATCTGTGTCTCGGGGAGATAGTGAGGGGTGCCACTTTATTTTTGGTAGTTTCACGACCTGCGTTGATTGCACGTGTATTAGAGGTCCAACAGACGGATCAGGAGGATCAGATGATACAAGAGCATGTTGCTAGTGGAGAGGACACAGCGGGATGGGTGGTGAGTTCATATCAGAGTTTAAGATTGGCTGGGAGATTGTTTGTACCAGAGTCATGCCGTGCTAATATATTACATAATTGTCATCATTCTCGCCTTGCAGTGTATCCTGGAAGCACTAAAATGTATCATGATATGCGTCATCAGTTTTGGTGGATGGGAATGAAAAGGGATGTGATCTGGTTCGTTTCTCGTGCCTTACATGTCAGCAGGTAAAGACAGAACACTAAAGACCGGCAGGATTGTTACAGCCGTTGCCTATATCTAAGTGGAAGTGGGAGAACGTCACAATGAACTTTATGTCGGGACTTCCTAGATCACCTAGGGGACACGACGCCGTATGGGTTGTGGTTGATAGGTTGACGAAGTCTGCACACTTTCTCCCCATCCGCGTGAAGGATTCGGTGGATAGATTAAGTAGATTGTATGTCAGAGAGATAGTCCGGTTACATGGAGTACCAGTGTCTATTATTTTTTACCGAGACCCACGCTTTACATCGCGCTTTTGGCAGAGTTTTCAGGAGGCTTTGGGGACGAGTTTGATGTTCAGCACTGCTTTTCACCTCCAAATGGATGGTCAGTCTGAGCGGACCATATAGATACTGGAGGACATATTGAGGGCCTGTGTACTTGATTTTTGGGGTTCTTAGGAAGATCATCTACCATTGGCAGAGTTTGCATACAATAATAGTTATCAGTCCAGTATAGGGATGGCGCTGTATGAGGCTTTGTATAGTAGGCCGTGTAGGTCACCAGTGTGCTGGACGGAGGTGGGAGAGACCACAGGCTTGGGACCCGACTTGGTGCGGGAGACGACAGAGAAGATTGTCGTGATTCGTCAATGCCTAGTGACAGCTCAGAGTCGTCAGAAGAGTTATGCTGATTAGAGGAGGAGACCTTTAGAGTTTGCAGTGGGGGATCATGTGTTCCTGAAGGTCTCTCCATGCAGAGATTTGATGAGGTTTGGCCATAGCAGGAAGCTATCACCGCGCTTTATTGGACCTTTTGAGATCCTGGAAATGATTGGGGTGGTAGCATACCATCTGGCTTTGCCACCTCAGTTGGCATCTATGCACAACATATTTCATGTTTCTATGCTTCGGAAGTATGAGCCTGACCCTTCACATGTGCTGGATTGGGCCGAGTTGCGGGTTGGTGAGGATGTCACCTATGAGGAGCGTCCAGTGAAGATTCTAAACACGAAGGAGCAAGTGTTGAGAGGGAGGACCATTGCTTATGTCAAGGTTCTTTAGCTTCATCGCGCAGTTGAGGAAGCGACTTGGGAGCTTGAGTCTGGGGTTCATGCTAGATACCTAGAGTTGTTTACCTAGTGACCTTGTAGTGAATTTTGAGGGCAAAATTCATTAAGGGGGCAGAGGTTTGAGACCCGAGTTCACTTATTTTATGAGATATATATGTTTAACATGTTTTTTTTGTTATTTGTATATCCTCGATAAATGATTTATGCTTCAGTGTTGTAGAACAACGTGTGTAGATATGTTTTACGCTTTCTCGGGCCTCGTTAAGGTTTGTTTGGTTGATTCCGAGGTTAAAAAACCTATTCTGGAGCTGGGTGTTGAGCTTCCAGCGGTTCAGTTGACTAGATTGAGCCACCAGTCGACTGAGGTGTGGTGGTGGAGTTTTACAGATCTGGAACTCCTTCAGTCGACTGGATTGGTGACCCAGTCGACTAGATGCCCATTCGATCGATTGAATTAGGAATTCAGTCGACTGGAAAACGATTCAGCCGAGGCCTATAAGTATTCCAGAGCCTGTTCTTCTCCAAAACTCTTTCTTTTTCTCTTAACTTTCCACCTTCTCTCTAGATTTTCATGTTACTCGAGCCTAGTTTTCGACGATCAGTTTGTGGATCCTTGATATTCACGATGTTAGCTTCGCTTCCATCTGGACATATTCTTGTTCCAACGAGGTTCAATTTTTAAGGCTTCGAATTTTAACTCGCCGAGGTAGAATCCTAGACTGTATAGTTGTTAAAGAGTGCTACGTACGATTATATGCTTTTTCACTAGTTGAAATTGCTTGAACATGCATTAAATGTTATTTTTCATGTTTAAACCTTGTTGTTGAATAACAATAATGTTTTTACGCTTTTTCTCGATTTATTACATGATTCGAATGTGTAGATATCCATAGTTTTCAAAAGGCTGGTTTGAAAATGGAGGTTCGTAAATCTCTTGAAAAACGTGTTTTTGGAGGTTTAGAGTTAACCCTTGGGGTTGAATCTTAGCTGTTTAAATGTTTTAATAGAAACATGTTTTAAAGGTTATTTGATCTCCATGTTGATAGATGATGTGGCAGTGGGTCACTGATCTCCTTTTATACATATTGATGTATAACTGTTTTACGAGTTTTTCGTAGTTGAGCTACGTACTGATTTTTAAATAATTCGTAGATGTACTGTGGCAGTGTTTGATTTGGGTGCTTCTTCCCTCGGTTGTAGCCCGTAAAGAGCAGTTGGGTGCTTCTTCCCTCGGTTGATAGCCCATAATGAGTCGATTCGCAAAGTATTACCTAAGACTTGTTAGGTAATGGCAAGTTCTATACAGAGTTACAACAACGCATCCACACACGGGGGTAACCGATAAACAAAAATACTTTGCGAATCGTTTTCCCAGAAATTAAAAGAAGGGTCATCAGATTTCAACAACTAAAAGCTTCTGACCAGTGAGATGAAAGTAGCTACAATTTGTTGAACAAACTACTAAAGCTAATTATTCAGTACTGATTTCCAAACAAAACTCAAAAACCACTAGAAACATCATATAGAAATATCTAATTAGTTCAGAAAATGAATGATATACCTCGAAACAAACCCAAAAACTCACGAGATTGAGCTGAATTCAATCATCAACTTTGAAATTCACTTCGATTTCAACCTTGAAGATTCCATTGTACTTAGTCGCAACAAAACAAAAAAACTCAATAGAAAGAAACCTAGAACACCAAAAGCCCTAAACCAGCTGAATCAAGCTTCATATGCAAGCCGAAAGCATCAAAGATAACAAAAATAAAAGACCAGCAGAAACAGATCATTACAGTGCAACATATATCTATAACTCAGCTCAATGAATTATGAGAAAAATCTAAGAAAGAGAAAAGAACATAGAAACGAATAGAAACAAGGCTAGCTAAGAGTTCTGACGGTGGAGCAACAGCTCTCGCTCGGCGGAATGGGGCTGAACGGAGCAACCGCCGCCCTACAAGGTATCAGCAGAACTAGCGCCGAGAAGAAAGTACTTTCGCATGTCGTCTACCCCTTCCCCCCCACTGCCAAACCCGCCGCCACCACCGTCAACAGCAACACCACCACCGGCGGGGCCTTGGTACGACGACGACGAAAGTTCATGTTCGATCTTCGAATAAAATTCTCGAGATCCACTTCGACCAATCTGGAGAAATTAAAGCTTGTGGCTAGAAGGATTAAAGCCCCTTGAGATCGATCAAATGGTTTACATATATATATATATATATAGGAGTTAGAAGATGAAGAAGACGGCCCAATTTGTGCTTCTTTCCTAACCCTACATCGCACATACTCATTCAATTTTCATGGATGCTCTACCTTCGAGCTAATTTGCTGTTAAGGCAATTGGCATTCAGATTCATCCTCCCCTTCTCACCTTTCGCTTTTTGCTCATCTAAGTCGCCATTTTTGGTGGTCGTCGAAGGAAGAAGTGAATCGGCGGCGGCGAAGGAAGTTTCAGACCTTAGATCTTCGGCGTCGCTCTGGTCTGTGCTCTGCAAACCCTGATAATGCAAACCCTAATTTATCAGATGGCATTTGGACTGAGAGTGCCAGAACTATCGGGGAAGAGAAGAAATTGAAAACTTTATTTTTTGTTTTAGTTAATTTTTAATCACATTTATAAGTTAAAAAGTGTGCTTAAAAAATTAATTTATTATCACGTTTTTTAATAAATGAGATATATATATATATATATATATATATATATAATCTTACTTTATTTGATAAAGTGAAATTAAAAATTTTACTTATATTTTTTTATCACACTTTTATAAAAAGTGAGATCTTTTTAATTTTTTAAATGTGATCTTTTAACATTAATATAGTAGTGTTTGAAAAGAAAATGCAATTAAGCTAATTAGAAAAAGGATCTAACTATTTGTCATGAATTTTTATATTTTATATTTTAAACAAAAGAGAAGAAAACAAAAATAAAAGAAATGATACAAAAGAGATAATTAAACTAACATTAAAAGATTTAATACATAGAAGAAAAGAAAGACAAAAGAAATATGATTAAAGGATTTAAATTAAAAAGGTGATGTAGTTAAAATAACAAGGCAATTATTTAATTAGAAGATATGAACGTAATATTGACAATTACATTTACATAAATATAAGTGCATTTGATTATGACAATAACAACATCAAAAGTTGTAATTGCCAAATATGTTAGCACTGCATTTTAATGAATTATAGAGTAATAATGTGCTAAAGTGTGCAATGTGAACAGGATAACAATTATGAAATTAATGAAAGTAATCAAATTACATTAAACAAATTAAATGGTAAACAAGATGCACTATATAAAAGAAAGAAGCATACGAATTGAAATTGAACTTAAACCGATCACTCCAAGAGAAAGAGAATGGAGATAGAAAGACCAGGGATCCAAATAAAATACCTGGATAACTAATGTATCCTCGAGTCGGGGAATGGTATCAATAGTCCAATTCTCAAGCGATGATCCAATCCCAGCTAGGGTTTCAGTATCGGTGTCAAAGGTTCAACTCTTGGTACTTCAACAGGGTTTTGGCGTCGGGGCTCAGAATTACTCCGTCTTTGACAGAGTCTCTCTCTTTAGAATTATGTCCTGAAAACGTACCAGGGGGTACAATATTTATAGAATTTCTCAACCAATGAAATGTTGACACATTTTAGGACACGTCAAGCCATTTGGAATTGGCGGTCGCCAGTATGGATATGGCGGTCGCCACGAACATCAAGCTTCCAAGAAGTTCTTATGGCGGTCGCCATAATCAAGTGGGCGAACCCATGGTTCAAATGTGGCGGTCGCCACTTTGGCTAGGGTTTTCAAGAGGTTCTATGGGCGATCGTCACAATAAACATGGCAACCCCAAGATTCCAACATGGCGGTTCAATGATGATTTTATTGGTTTGAAGGTTTTGATCATTGGGTTCAAATACCGAGCTTAGACCATTCCCTAAGGATTGTACTGAAGCACCATTCTACTTGTTTTCATCATCGGATTCATCTAAGATTAGGCAAGGTCAAATCGAGGTGTCCACAACACGTCAAGACTTTCGTTAAGGAAAGTTGTCTTGACGTCCATTTACAAAATTTTGTAATTGAAATGCACCACAATGGACAAGAAAATCCGAATAGACCTAAGCATGGCTATCGACAAAAAGGACTCCTTATAATCGATCCATTCTTTCTAAGTAAATCCTTTTACAACAAGCCTAGCTTTGAAGGTTTCTACCTTACCGTCTGCTCCTCTCTAAATATGTCTTAGACTAGGCTTGCGTCTAGTCCACAGTTCTGTGGGAGTAATTGGTACTGACTCAAAAGGTACCAAGTTCAGAATATAAGCTGTCGTTTCTAATGCAAATTTCTGAAACAAATCAAGTAACTCTGAATAACTCATCATAGACCATACCATTTGCATAAGAGTCATATTTCTTCTTTCTGCTACACCATTCTGATGTGGAGTGCCCAGTGCAGTCAACTGGGATGCAATCCCTGCCTCTGAAAAAAAATTCCTAAACTCTCCTAAGATATACTTGCCACCATAGTCGGACCGCAGGGTCTTGATACATTTATCCAGACGCATCTCTGCTTCTGCCTTAAATTTTTTGAATTTCTCAAAATATTTAAACTTACAGTGTATCAAATAAATGTACTCATACCCTGAGTAATCATCAATAAGAGTGACCAAATACTCAAAACCTCCCTAACCCAGATAGTAATGCGTCAACATAAAAGTGACCAAATACTCCAAGCCTCCTCCGTCGGACTGCAGGATTCTGATTCTGCACAGCGTGTTACTGCTAGTACACAGACACAGGTAGTACCTCGTCGTAGTAGAAGGGTTATTCATCAACTTGACCAGTATATGTTCTTGGGAGAGTTTTTTGACAAAATTTCGACAAAACTAGATACCGAGCCTTATAACTACAATGAAGCACTTCAAAACAAATATGCAGATCTTTAACAAAGGGCTATGAATTTAGACATAGAATCTATGTATTCCATTCTGATCTGAGTACTTGTAGAACCACCCGAGGAGATGAAACACATTGGATGCAAGTGGATCCACAAGAGAAAGAGCGGAACAAACGGGAAGGTTGAAATCTTCAAAGCTAGGCTTGTTGCTAAAGGGTTCACTCAGAAAGAAGGAATCGATTATGAGAAAATCTTTTCACCGGTAGCCATACTTAAGTTTATTCGAATTCTCTTATCATTGCTGCTCATTTCAATTACAAAATCTGGTAAATAGATGTCAAAATAGCTTTTCTTAACGAAAGTCTTGATGAGTGTATCTACATGATACAACCAGACGAATTCATGGCAAAGGCCCAAGAACACATGTTGTGTAAGTTTAAGAGATCCATTTATAAACTTAAGCAGGCATCGAGGTCTTAGAACACTCGATTTCATTAAGCCATTAGTCTTATGATTTTGATCAGAGTCCGAATGAGTCCTATGTGTACAAGAAGCATGACGGAAGCATGGTGATCTTCTAAGTACTTTATGAAGACGATATCTTGCTCATCAGAAACGATGTGGGGGCATTATCTATGGTTAAAGTATGGTTATCTGGGTAGTTTGATATGAAGGACTTGAGAAAAGCCAGTCACATCTTTGGAATCAAGCTTGTGCGAGATCGAAAACAAAAGATGTTAGGCTTATCACAAGCAAAGTATATCAATAATATCCTTGCTCGTTTTAGCATGCAGGATTCCAAGAAAGGGTTTCTCCTTTTTAGGGACGGAATCACTCTATCAAAGGATCAGTGTCTTAAGACACCTGATAAGATAAAGAAGATGAAGACAGTTTCTTATGTTTCGACAGTAGAAAGCCTAATGTATACTACACTTTGCACTAGACCCGACATCTGTTTTGCCGTTGGCATGGTTAGCAGATATCAGTCTAATCCAAGGCAGGAGCATTGGACTGCGATAAAGAATATAATCAAGTACTTAAAAAGGACTGAGAATTATATGTTGGTTTACCAGACAAATAGTCTAGTACCTTTGGGATACACAAACTC
>JAULJZ010195769.1:0-20315 GCA_032270985.1 Heliamphora pulchella | reverse complement strand
ATAGTGCTTATACTCTTAATCCTGAAATAATTATTGATTTGTATATATTTAATATTCGTTGTTTTGATTCATTAGAGAGTCGATCTTATATGGGTATATATTCCTAGTGAGTTGGATAGCAGTATTATTTATATGGAAAATATTAATTATTGACGAAATTCACATCCCGACAGATCGAAATTGACGATACCACCTTAAGGATGCTTATAAGTTTTGACCGAGCCAAACTCTGTGGGTGGATTTGATTATCCAGCGGTCAAAATAAGTTAAGCGGAAGGGTTTAAGAAATATCAAGATGCCGATTAAATTAAATTATCAGTAATTAAATTTCATTGGCAGGTATTGAAAATCTTAACGTGGGGAGAAATGATAAGCATTTAATAACAGGAGCTCAATGCCAGAAAGTCTTGATATTATGGGTCAGAGTACAATTATAGTTCTTTATTAGTATGAACTGTAATTCAATATTTTATGAAAATTGCAGAAACCGCTGCTGATTTTCCATAATTGCCGATACCGCTATACGTCTTTCTTTTATTACAGAAACCGCTGGTAAGTGTTTGTGTTCCATTAGAAGTTTAACTCATAATTACTCTCCAGATCCCTGTTGTAGCCCTATATATATGCGGGTAGGCTGAACTATTTTTAGATAATTTTTATCATTAGTGATATATTATTTTTATCTTTCAAGATTTAAGAATATATCGGCATTCTGTCGGTACTAGTTTTCGGAGGATCGTAGCCCACACTATGTTCGAAGATTGCGTAAGGGAATACAGTAGAAGATCTGACTGGAATTTCAACTTGAAATCAAGTCATAGTTGAAGATTAAATCTACAAGAGGTATTTTTCTAAATTAACTTTGGTTGCACGGGTTTTATTTTGATCGTTCTTCGTCAAAAGTTTTATATGGAGCCATTTCGGCTTTTGCCCGTCCAGTTAATTTTTTTTATCAAAAATCGTTTTACAAATACAATGATCTTGGTAGTATTGCCTCCAACAGTTATGAAGTTTGCTTAATTGGAGAAACCGCTGGATATGTATCTGTATTTCTCTAGAAGTCTGATTTATAATTACTCTACAGTTCCCTACTGAAGCCTTATAAATATGCGGGTAGGCTGAACCATATTCATAACTTGTCTTCTAAGACTAAAACTGTCCAGGTTCTGCCGGTATGAGTTTTCAATATATTATAGTTGACACTATGTTCGAGAATCGCATAAGAGAATAGAGTAGAAGGGCTAATAGGAGTTTCAATTCGAAATCATAAAAACGTAGTTGAAGATTTGACCGATAAAAAGGTATTCTTCTAAATTAACTATGGTTGTACGGGTTTGATTTTGATCATTTGACGTCAAAAGTTTTATCTAGAACCCGTTTCGGTATTTGTCCATCCAATTAATTTTTACCGAAAATCGTTTGCAAAAATAATGATCATTGTAGTTTTACCTCCAACAAAACTATCAGTATGACTGTATCACAGAGTTTTAGTATACTTATCTTTGTTACGGAAAACAGATAATAGCGTCGTCTATTGTTCTAACTATCTGTACTAATACACTTCGTGCGTATTGAACAGGACCACAATGGGGTAATTAATTTTATACTGATTATATAAATTAATTCATACGACAAGATTATTATAAGTGATTATACTCTTAATACCAAAATAATCATTATTTTGTATATTTAATATTTATTATTTTGATTCATTAGATAGTACGATCTTTTATGGGTCAATAGTTCCAATGAGTTGGATAGCGGTATTAATTTTATGATGAATATTAATTATTAATGAAATCTACGTTTCGATAGTTCGGAATTAACGATACCCCCTTAAGGAAACTTATAAATTTTAATCAAGCCAAACCCTACATGTGAATTTAATTATCCGGCAGTTAAATAAGTTAAGCAGAAGGGTTTAAAGAATTTCAAAGATACCGATTAAATTAAATTGTCGGTAATTAAATTTAATTACTAGGTATTAGGGATCTTAACGTGGGGAGATGAGTTAAGTATTTAATAACAGGAGCTCAATGCAATTACGTCTTGTGATTAGGGCTAGACGTGTAGATATAGTTCTTTAGTGGTATGAATTATAATTTAGTATTTTATAAAAATTACAAAAACCATTGCAAATATTTTATAATTACAAAAACCGTTGAGAAGCTTGCATATTTACAGAAACCGCTAGAAAGGTATCCGGGTCACACTAGAAATCTATATCATAATTACTCTACAAGTCTCTACTGTAGCTTATAAATATACGGGTAAGCTGAACCAAATTCGTAAGTTGTCTTTCAAAACTAAGGTTGTCCAGATTCTGCCAGTACCAGTTCTCGAAAGATCGTAGCCCACACTTTTAAGATTACATTTGGAAATTGCATCGGAAATACAGTAAAAGGTCTGGTTAGAGCTTCAACTTGAAGAATCAAAGTTTGTAGTCGAAGAAACAATCGAAAGGTATTCATCTAAACTTACTGTGGTGGCACAAGTTTTTTATTTTGTTCGTTCGACATCAAAAAAATTTTATATGAAACTTGTTTCGGCGATTGTCTATCCAATTTATATTTTTTAAAAAATCATATACAAATTAATGATCTTGGCAGTTTGCCTTCAACAATTAATATCTGAGCCGTTTTGATTATGTTTACAGTTAATCGAGGGGTCGGGTAAATTTAGAACTGTGCTAACTTTGTTTTGAAGGTGTTTTAATTCCAATTTTATGATCATTATTATATTCATATTTGATTGAATGTGTAGATGATGATTATAATTTAATTTTTAATCACGAGACTTGATTGTGATAGTTTTAGGCTCTTTAGATCGATTGTGAGCCTTCGTGACATAAGTTTTTGATGTAAAAATTTTTATTTATTTTTAAACATTATTTAGAATATTTAAGAATATATTTGAATATCAAAGAGTTTAGGGCTATTTTTTGAGGCTTTTCGAGACTGTCTTTGGGACGATCTTTTGGGCTTTATGTGTCTATATATTAGTGCTAAAAACAATAGAGAACAAGAGTCGAAACAACCACAGAACAAGGGAGAAACATGCAGCAACAACGACGGCATTATGCTGCAGCAGCATAGCCCCTTTAGGGCCTTTTGAAAGCTGTTTTCGGGGCTATTTTTTATCTGATTTCTTGATAGAAAAGTAGTATATTTTGTAAGCTATTTTTCTAAAAAAATCAAGACAAAAATGGACGTCAAACGAGGGGGGAAAAGCCACAGGAAGCAACGATGTGTGGCGGCACTAGCAGCGCTAGCATAGCCGGCGGTGGTGGCTGTCCTGGCCGGTTGTTTTGATATGTTCGGGACTTAGACAATATTGTGTTTGTATAACACTATGTTTCGAAGAATCCTGACACGACTTAGATGCCGAAAGCTGATTCTGATAAGAATTAAAAAATTACAAGTTAATCTTTGAACAGGAGGCAGAAACTCAAGAGTATTTTTATTTGATCATAAAATTGGAATACATGTATATCTTGTATTTAAATTTATTTAAACTGCATAGATGATATATATCTATTTTATATTTCCTATTTAATTTAATTAATTCGAAAAAATTTAGTTTTAATTAATATTTTGTAAAGGAAAATAAAATTAAGTTTTTTTTAATTAAAAGTTTTTAATTAAATGAAATTTTTTTAAATATTTTATTTTTTCACAAAATAACACGTTTAAGATGATTTTAATAAATCGGATATTTTAAAAAAACGTGAAAAATAATTTTAAATTTTAGATTAATTAAATCAAAAAATATTTAATTTTAATAAATTATTATTTTTTGAAAAATGCGTATAGTAAAAAAAAAATATTTGAATGCCTTTATTCAATACCTTAGCTGCAAAGTAAAAGAAAAACTGTACATTCATCGGTAATTTTATTTGTTACACATTAAAACATAAAAAAATAGTTTGTCAAATCGGAATCTCTTGGATCATTTACATAGAAAGATATTTTGGAATCTTTCGGATCGTGTGGTTTTGAAATTAATAAATTTATTTTAATTAAATAAATTTTTATAACCCTTAAAAATATTTTAAAAATTTAAGTGGGAGGGAGAATTGATTCACAGATAAATCCCGCGGTCTCCATCACCAGTTCGTGGGTGATGTATTTAATTCTGCGTGTTGGTAATAAGGCATTCCTCTTCATCGAACATAATTAATTACAGTATCCCCGGTACGAACCTCCTTCAAGGATAGTTCTAAATAATTGTTAGTGTGGATCACTTCTCCATCTGAAGGGTTCATTGCGAAACGATTAATTTGAGATTAGGTAGTGGTTAACACTTAGCTGTAAATAATAGTATCATTTCCATCTGAGTCACTGCTATTATTTATTGGACCCAAACTATATCAGCTATTTAATTTTACTTTGCATGGTCTGTTACCTAGATAGAAAAATTAATAAGAATTGACCTGTCTGTAATGGATAGTAGACGTTCTCCTATCGAGACATGCTATTTATAGGGTACCAGGCTGCTGGCGAATTTTTTTTAAATGGCAAAAGGAACCAATTTTTAAAATAAATTCAAAGTTTTGCTCGTCATAATTAATGGTTATTTTAATTATTTGATTCTCGGGATTAAAATAGTTTTCAATCCACTTGTTAATATACTCAAAAAGAAAAAACTAATGGAATCGAATTTTGTTGATTAAAAATGTAACTTGGATATAGTTTTAATTACCAAGAGTATTCATTTAGTGCCAAGAAATGTGTTTGTTTCTGAAAAGGGTTCTTTCTCTAGGCCGAAAGGCATGAAGAAGAAAAAAGTTCAAAAATAAGGTGATAGTTTCTAGGGTAGTTAGTGGGCCACAAATTGGTGTGAAAAAGCTGAAAGTTGATGTTTTCACTGCAACCAGACATGGCACTGGAAAAAGTAATATCCAGTATTTCTCAGAAGGCAGAACCAGCAAGGTAATTTCTATTCACTAGTTGTGAAAATATGTTTAACGGTGTTATCTACTGGTACCTAGTGTGTAGATACAGGAGCCACTAATCATGTCTGCAATTCATTGCAAGGGTTCTAGAAAATTAGACAACTTAGTGAAGGAGAAATTTACCAGTATATGAGCAATAATACAAAGGTGACAATAGTTGTAGTGGAAGATGTCTCTCTTAGTTTTAGTAGTAATATGATTTTAATTTTAAAAGATTGTCTTTATGAAGCATCTATTAGAAAAAATTTAATTTCGATTTCTAATTTAATAAATGACAAATATTTTGTTCATTTTAATGACTCTGTGGTTATTAAGAAAAATCAACATTTTATTTGTTCTGGTATATTGGTAGATGATCTGTATGTTATATCTCCTATCTCTCCTTCACTGTAACTAACTGAATTGAATAACACATCTAATTTACCATATAAAAGAAATGATCCTTCTTTAATGAACCAAACAATTTTTTAGCACTTACGCTTGGATCATATTAATCTAAAAAGGATAGATAGACTAGTAGAAGATGGACCTTTGAGTTCATTAGAATTAGAGGCACTTCCAGTATGTGAATTCTACTTAGAGGGTAAGAGGATCAAGAGGCTTTTTTTGACCAACGACTATAGAGCTAAAGAACAGTTGGAACTGGTTCACTCTGATGTGTGTGGTCCTATAACTATCCGGGCTAGAGGTGTCTTTGAGTACTTCGTCAGTTTCATTGACAACTACTCAAGATATGGATACTTTTACCTGATGCACCATAAGTCTGAATACTTTAATAAATTCAAAGAATTTAAGGCGGAGGCGGAGAAACGCCTGGGTAAAAGTATCAAATCATTACGATCCACTCGTGGTGGAGTTAAGAGTTCCTCGGGATGCATGGCCTGGTGAACTCCCATGAGGATCCTCTAGTTATTCTGTCACGCCCCTAACTCCGGGTCACGTGAAACACCTACAAACAACCAACCCGAGAATACACTTTCAAAATAAATCATACATGCATTGTATATAATCGCCAAACGGTATACATTACACGGTTCCAATACCAGAAAAGCATGTTACAACATATATGTAACAAAAGGAATAAAAGGGAAGACTACAGCTCTTCCACCTCTCCGGCACCTCCAGATCAACCTGCGTGACCGGTACCTGAAGAAAATCAAATCCCACACCGTGAGCCAAGGCTTAGCAGATACTAGATAACACATGCAATATAACTTAAACATGCTAAGAAAACGAGGTGCAATTTTAGGCTCTCTATCAAGCCTTTAAAACAGTTTTTACATGCAAACGGAAAAATGAGGATACAAACCATTTTTTGACTCACTCACAGGAGCCTTAAAAATAATTTGAAAATAATTTTTAAATCGCGATTCACACGATTCTTAAAAAAAATTGGGTAAATTACACTTGCACCCCCTGTATTTTAGAGTAATAACACTGACACCGCCTCTACTCTCTGAAACATCATTGCACTCACTTATATTTTCATTTTTATAACACTTAGTTCTAATAAAAGGGGTGTCAGTGTTATTACTTTGAAATAAAAGGGGTGTAAGTGTAATTTATCCAAAAAAATTTGAAATTGGTTTTATCTGTCCCACAATGCAGTTCATGCAATTCATGTAACTTCTCGGACTTTTTCCGAAGGACCACAACCCTCGTCTATGCAACACACATAATCCGTGCAACACACACAACGCACGCAACTCGTGCAACATACACAACGCACGCAACCCGTGCAACACACATCTTCATGGACTTTCACCATAGGACCATCATCTGCCCTCATCACATATCTTCACGGACTTTCACCATAGGACCATTATTCGCCCTCACTAAGTCCTTGTTGACTAGAGCCAACGAATATCTTCACGGACTTTCACCGTGGGACCATTGTCCGCCCCTCATATACACATTTTTACGGACTTTCACCGAGGGACCCAAATCCGCCCCACATATGCAAACAGATACAAATCTACGTATTAACAAGCATCTCTACACATGCCTAAACAACGGGATAAAATCACATATCACGGGATAAGACCGCATCAAAACGTGCATACTAAACCAGGGTTTAAATACATAAAGTCACGTACTATCACTACGTTACACAAACCACGTCACATGTTATACACGCGACTCACACAACACCTGTAACTCATGCAACTTGCATCACATGCATCCATTCCTCATATTCGATATAACCATGCCTGTAAAACTTTTGAGTTTTAAAGCATGCAACCACGGTACACATAACGATACCAAAACTATATAATCCACTTATATAATCCGTACATTAATAAATAGTTATAAATGCACATAATCTCGTATAATAATACATCACGACGCCACCCGTCAAAACAAACTGGCGTCCACTCGCAGGGAAAACCAACAACACACAGAACCTTGCCTAACTTGAAGGCCAATGCAAAACCCATCAAACCATGAGGTTACAAGACACCACCTTTTTCCAAAGGTGCCATAGGTCCAAACACACCCCCACATCTAACCAAGAACAAACACCGCGCACCTAACCCTGCACCACATCCCTATTGAACCATGCACGTCAACTCCGAGGAAGGCATCTAAACCAACACCCGAAGCCACGACACGACTCCCAAACCCACCACATAACCAACCAAACCCCAAAAAGCATCCAATAGTATTTCAATCGACTAATCCCATAATTAAACAATCGATTACCATAGGAAACCAATTGGAAACCAAGAACCTAACCAAAACCATCAAAACAAACACCAAATGCCCACACATGACCCCAGTCGGCTGAGCCCAAGTCCTCAGTCGACTGAAAACTTGCTGGAAAGCAAGAAAAACCCAAGCAGAAACATGTCAGTCGATTGACCTCTGGTCCAGTCGACTGAACCCAAAATAGAAGCTTTTCAGTCGACTGACATCCCAAACCCAAGATCCAGTCGACTGATCTCCCAGGTCCAGTCGACTGACCTCCAACGGGAATCATTTTTAAGCCATGGGTTCAACCCTCCAAACCTCGAATCGAAGCCTCCAAACTCCCGTCTAACACTCTCGAATATCCACATGCCCAGGCCTAACACAAAGACCTCAAAGAAACGTCTGACACCCGATTCCATCCACTAAAATCGCCAGAAAATAGATTTTTAGCCCAAAAACCCAACTTGATACAAAAGATTAGATCTACAACAATCTAACCATTAAAAAAACACACACAATTATACGTAACACCCTTATAAGACATGAGAGTCTAGGATCCTACCTCGGTGAGTTAAAAACTCGATGCCTCGAACCACGTGCAAAATCGAGCCTCACCGGGATAGAATTCCGTTCGAATGAACGCGTAGCCCACCATGCCAAAAGTAAGGATCCGCTGTTGGATCGTTGAAAATCGAGCCCCGGGCCCCTGAGAAGTTAGAGAGAAGGCAAAGAGAAAAAAAAACTTACTGGAGAAATTTTGAAAATATCTTTTGAAAATATTTAACTCTAGATATTTATAGACCTCCAAAATAATTTTTTTTAAAATTTTTTTAAATTTGGGCTGCAAAACCCCACGACCCTGGGAACCTACCCCGTATACATATCTAACCCCAATCATGCATCAAAACGCATTTAAACATGCTAAAGCAAAAATGCTAAACGCGCGTCGAAAAATGCCGAAAAAAAAACAGGTCCGGGTCTCACAACTCTACCAGCCTTAAAGGAATTTTTCTCCCGAAATTCAACTCAAAGTCAAAACAACAAACCATCGATCACAATCAACACAGGCATATGAGATGGTCAGCCAAACTATTCCTAGGATATAGCCAAATGAGATCAGGCATCCTAAACAATGGCCAACTATCTCAAAAACACAAGATCTACAACTCACCCCAACCCCACATCATCACCAGCTATTGCCTCAACACAGCACACCACCCATAGAATCTGTTACCAACTCCCAAACAAATGCAATGAAGAATAGGCCCAAAGCCTGCAGACTCAGAGAGTACCTCTGCTTATTGAAGGCATATCTGCATCATCCGACACAACTGGTGCCCTGAAAGAACTAGGAGCTATGAGGAAATATGCTCGGGGCAATGTCGCTCTGCCCTATCCATTATAACTAGGCGCTGTCGGCTGCTGCACCGACTGAACTGAAGTTCCCCTATCCGTCACTCGGGAAGTCTGAACCGCAAAATACTGCTGCCACTCCTACACATACGAACTCTCTGGTGTGCCCACTGTACTCGGTGCACTCTCTCTCTGGGGATAATTCCTCCGAATATGTCCCGTCTGACCACATCCAAAACAAATAAGCAGCCCTCTCCCCTGTTACTGATCCGGTATGGGACTTTGAGACTACCTCATTCGTGAATCCGGGTACTACCTCGGCCGTAGACAATTTTATACATGATGCCCTGGCTATCCACATCGGTAATATCTGACCTCCTTCTGCTCTGGCCTCCCCAACGAAGCCACGATGGTGCTGATGTAGAGAACTACTGTGGTCCAGATGGATGAAAACTAGGACCGGAGGACCTCTGCCTCTTGTTTGAACGCCCACCTATCTACACCTCTGTCCCATCCTGAGGTATCCTGGCCTCCGTAGAAGCTTGGATCTCAGTCATAGTGTTCTCCACCCTCGCTACTGCCTCCACCAGCTCTATGAATACAGGAAGTCGCATCGCGACCACACGCTCCCTGATCGCTGGCCTTAAGCCCTGATCAAACCTCATAGATCGCAGCTCGTCTGTGCTCACCAACTCCGGTGCATACCAGGACAAGCACGTAAACCTGGCCTCATACTGTATGACATCCATGGACCCTAGGTAAGAGTATAGAACTCCTCCCTGTACAAATCCCTTTTCGAGGCTGGAAAGTATTTCTCCAGAAACACTCCTATAAAGGTAGCTCATATGACTCCCACAATGGCCCTGGCATACTTCCACCACGCATGAGCAGCACCTCTCAACTGGAAAGTAGCAAAAGAAACCCGCAACTCGTCCTTCTCAATCTGCAATGTATCAAGGATCCGAGTCACCAACTCCAGCCACTCTGCCGCCACAATAGGATCAGGATCCCCAGCAAAGGTAGGCGGATCGCGCCTGAACTCCCGCATCACTACTGTAGCTCTCACCTCATGCACTCCCTCTCTCTTTCTCTAACGATCTCACCTTTAACCAACTGCTGGATAGAACTCGCAAGCACACGCAACAACTCGGTCGCGTCCATCGGTCCCAGGGGAGCATTTGCGTCCCCCGCATCAAGGATAGGAACATCCCCTTGGCCAACACTATAGCTACGACTTCGACTGAGGCCTCGCCCTCTCCTTGTAGACATCGCGTCTATTTGAAAAGGACAGAACATGAGATGCAGCACATAGGATAAACCACATAAACATGCTAGCACATAAGCACATAGGTTCATGCTAAACAAAACCCCACATACCGAGGAGAACCAACAAGAATAACACATCAATCTGGATAACCTACTCAAGTCCCTTCTAGAAATCACGTAAACTAAATGCATTTCTAACTTGACTCCCAAGTTTGTTAACCCAAACGTCTAAAGGCAAGACTATCACTCCTAAGATTCAACCCCATGCTCACATATACACGTCGTTCACATGGCTAACATGTTGACACGTTTATATTATCGAAGCATCTAAACACATGCAATCAAGCACACACAATCAATCTCACATGGTGATGCTCCCTCTTTCCACGGCTTTTAAGTATTCAAACCCAGAACTCTGATACCAATCTGTCACGCCCTAAACTCTGGGTCACGTGAAATACCCACAAATAATCAACCCGAGAATACACTCTCAATGTAAATCATACATGCATTGTATATAATCGTCAAACGGCATATATTACACGGTTTTAACACTAAAAAAATAAGTTACAACATACATGTAACAAAAGGAACAAAAAGGAAGACTACAGCTCTTCCACCTCTCTGGAACCTCTAGATCAACCTACGCGATCGGTACCTAAAGAAAATTAAATCCCACATTGTGAGCCCAGGCTCAGCAAATACTAGACAACACACGTAATATAAGCTAAACATGCGAGGAAAATGAGGTGCAATTTTAGGCTCTTTTTCAAGACTTTAAAATAGTTTTCATATGAAAACAAAAAAACGAGGATACAAACCATCTTTTAACTCACTAACAGGAGTCTTAAAAATAATTTGAAAACAGTTTTTAAATCGCGATTCACACAACTCTTCAAAATAATTTGAAATTAGTTTTATCCGTCCCACAATGCAGTTCATGCAATCCATGTAACTTCTCGGACTTTCACCGAAGGACCACAACCCTCGTCTATGCAATGCACATAACCCGTGCAACACATACAATGCACGCAAACCGTGTAACATACACAACGCAAACAACTCGTGTAACACACATCTTCACGGACTTTCACCGTCGTACCATCATCGGCCCTCATCACATATCTTCACGAAGAGACCCAAATCAACTAACCACACAACCAACCAACCAATCACCACACAACCAATTAGAAACCAAGAACCTAACCATGATATGACTCCCGAAGCCACAACCCAACCAACCAAACCCAAAAAAGAATCTTAAAGTATTTCAATCAACTAATCCCATAATTAATCAACCGAATGCTATAGGAAACCAATTAGAAATCAAGAACTCAACCAAAACCATCAAAACAAACACCAAATGCCAACACAAGACCCCAGTCGACTGACCCCAAACCCCCAGTCGACTGAAAACTTACTGGAAAATAAGAAAAACCCAAACAGAAACATGTTAGTCGACTGACCCCTGGTCTAGTTGACTGAACCCAAAACAGAAGCTTTTTAGTCGACTGACCTCCTAAACCTAAGATCCAGTCGACTGACCTCCCAGGTCCAGTCAATTGACCTCCCACAGGAGCCGTTTTTTATCCACGGTTTCAACCCTCAAAACCTCGAATCGAAGACTCCAAACTCTCGTTTAACACCCTCGAACATTCACACGCCCGAGCCTAATAGAAAGACCTCAAAGAAATGCCTGACACCCGATTCCATCCACCGAAATTGCCAAAAAATGGATTTTTAGCCCAAAACCCCAACTTGATAAAAAAGATCATATCTACAACAATCTAACCATTAAAAAAATACACACGATTACACTTAGCACCCTTATAAGACATGAGAGTCTAGGATCCTACCTCAGTGAGTTAAAAACTCGATGCCTCAAACCACGTGCAAAATCGAGCCTCGTCGGAATGGAATTTCATCCGGATGAACGCGTAACCTAACGTGCCAAAAGCAAGGATCCGCTGTTGGATCGTTGAAAATAAAGCCCCAGGCCCCCGAGAAGTTAGAGAGAAGGCAGAGAGAAAAAAAACTTACTAGAAAAGTTTTGAAAATATTTAACTCTAGATATTTATAGGCCTCCAAAATATTATTTTTTGAAATTTTTTGAAATTCATGCCGTAACACCCCATGGCCCCAAGAACCTACCCCGCATGCATATCTAACTCCGATCATGCATCAAAATGCATTTAAACATACTAAAGTAAAAATACTAAATGCGCATCGAAGAACGCCGAAAAAGAAAACAGCTCAGGGTCTCACATATTCCTCGTGCTGCTCGGTGGGCGAGGGGATTCAAGGGGACAAAGCCCGAGGGAAAAGACCTTGACAAATTCTAACTTTTGTTGGACCAGTTGACCCCTGACCAGGTATAACTTCTATTATCTGCTGTCATCAATGCTCTTTGTTTTGTTCTTCCATTGCTTTTTGCCCTGTCATTATGCACTACCAATGTTCTATCACTGTTCACTGCTTGTTGTTCTTTTCACTATTCGATGTTCTGTCACTGTTTACTGTTCACTGATTGTTGGAGGTAAACTACCAAAATCATTGATTTGAATATGATTTATCAGTTAAAAAAAACTTGACGAATCATTTTCGAAATAGGCTCCAAATTAAAATTTTTTTAATGTCGAACGATCAAAATAAAACTCATGCTACCACAGTTAATTTTAAATGAATATCCTTTGGTCGTTTCTTCTACTACGAACTTTAATTCTCAGAGTTAATGCTCCGAACAGACCTTATACTGTATTCCTGATGCTATTCCCGAACGTAGTGTGGGCTACGATCCTTCGAGAACTGGTACTGACAGAACCTGATCAATCTTAGTCTTGAAAAATAACAACAGAAATTGGTTCAGTTTACCCACATATTTATAGGCTACAGCAGGGATCTATAGAGTAATTATAACATAGACTCCTAGTATGACTCAGATACCTATCTAGCGGTTTCTGTAAATATGTAAACCTCTAAGCAGTTTTTGCAATTATGAAAATCATGTAGCGGTTTCTGTAATTTTCATAAAATACTAAATTACAATTCATACCACTAAAGAGCATTGATGAAAGCAGATAATAGCAAAAACTGCTATCCAATATTAAATATACGCAACTAATAATTATTTCAGAATTAAGAGTATAAGCACTCATAGTAACCTTGGGATACGAATTAATTTATATACTTAGTGTAAAATTAATTACCTAAATGTGGTTCTGTTCAATACACACAAAGTGTACTAGCACAGAGAGTCGGAACAATAGATGACGCTATTATCTGTTTGCCATAACCAAGGCAGGCCTACTAAAATTCTGTGCTACAGTCGTATCGATGGTTTGTCCAATTCCCTCTAAACTGTGAACAAAATTTATATTGTACAAGAACCCATAATCTGGTCTTCTGTGTGTAAGTAGTACTCTACATACCAATTAAATACTGTATAGAATAAAAGACATTCATGCATAACATAAAAGAAATGATATTGCATTCATTGCTCATTAAGATTCTCATAAAATGTAAAAATAATTTTATTAAAACTAAAATTAAATACTAAAACCAAATAAAATTTATGATTTTTACTATACAACCCTGAAAATTTCCCACTTATACTCAAAATTATTCTGCCATACATCTGACTTCTATGCCCTCTACATGACTATCAAAAGTCTTAATCGGTAGACTCTTTATAGAAGGATCTACAAGGTTGTCCCTGGATGCAATCTTGGTCACAACAACATCACCCCTCAGTATAATTTCTTGTATCAAGTGATACTTACACTCAATGTGCTTTCGCTGCTTGTGGACTCTTTGCTCCTTCGAGTTTGCAACCGCTCCGCTATTCTTATAATAAAATGTAATAACTGATTGAACTGAAGGCACCACATCTAGATTTAGTAGAAAGATCCTGAGCCAAACGGCCTCCTTAGCTGCTTCAGAAGCTGCCACGTACTTGGCCTCCATGGTGGAATCAGCAATACAGGACTACTTAATACTCCTCCAACTTATAACTCCACCTCCCAAGGTAAACAAATATCTTGAGGTAGACTTACGGAAATCTTTGTTTGACTAGAAGTCCGAGTCTATGTACCCCAATGGTATTGCGTTGTCTACCTAGTAAACTAATATATAATCTTTAGTCCTTTTTAGGTACTTAATTATATTCTTTATCATAGTCTAATACTCATACCTTGGATTGGACTGATATTTGATAATCATGCCAACAGCAAAGCAGATGTCGAGTCTTGTGCAAAGCATAGCATACATTAGGCTTCCTATTGCTGAAGCATAAGGAATCGCCTTCAACTTCTCTATCTCATCAGGTGTCTGAGGAAACTGATCCTTGGATAGAGTAATTCTATACTTGAAAGGAAGAAACCATTTCTTGAAATCCTACATGCTAAAGCGAGTAAGGATATTATCGATATACTTTGCTTGTCAAAAGTCCAACATCCTTTGTTTTTGATCTCATAAAAACTTGATTCCAAAGATGGGACTGACTTCTCCCAAGTCCTTCATATTGAACTGCCCAGATAATCATACTTTTACCGAAGATAACGCCCCCACATCATTTTCGATGAGCAAGATATCATCTACATAAAGTATTAGAAAGACCACCACGCTTTCGTTACACTTCTTGTACACATAAGACTTATTTAGACTTTGATCAAAATCATAATACTTTATGGCTTGATCAAATCGAGTATTCTAAGACCTCGATACCTGCTAAAGTTCCTGAATAGACCTCTTAAGCTTGCACAACATGTGCTTCTAGTCCTTTGCTATGAAATCATCTGGTTGTACCATATAGATACACTCGTCAAGATTTTCGTTAAGGAAAGCTGCCTTGACATTCATTTGTCAAATTTCGTAATCGAAATGAGCCGCAATGGATAAGTGAATCCGGATAGACTTAAGTATAGCTACCGGCGAAAAGATTTTCTCATAATCGATCACTTCTTTCTAAGTGAACCCTTTTACAACAAACCTAGGTTTTAAGGTTTTAACCTTTCCGTCTGCTCCTCTCTTTCTTTTATAGATCCACTTACATCTAATAGATCTTATCCCTTCAGATGGTTCTACAAGTTTCCAGACTTGTTTGAAATATATAGACTCCATATTTGAATTCATAGCTTTTTGCCAAAAATCTATATCTTTGCCTTGGAGTGCTTCGTTGTAGTTATAGGATTTTGTATCTAGTTCTACCAGGATCTTGTCAAAAGACTCTTCCAAGAGCATATACCGATCAGGTTGATGAACAACCATCCCACTACAACGAGGCACTACCTGCGTCTGTGTACTAGCAGTAACGCGCTGTGTAGAATCTAAACCCTATGCACCCTTGCCTATATGCTCGTTTGGCATGTTAATGGTAACACCTTGTTCAGGATCTGCACCTTCCCCAATAATTCTCCTACTACGATGAGACAATGGGATATTAGTGACTTGTGGCTCCTCTTCCATTCTACTGGTATTTTCCCTTTCATTTCTTCCAAAATAATTTTACTTTTGGGTCTGTGGTCCATAATATAATCCTCTTCCAAGAATCGAACATTAGTGCTAACAATAACCTTCTGATCCTTAGGATTATCAAATAAACTACCCTTCGTTCTCTTGGGATACACGATAAAGAAATAGACTTCTGTCTTCGGTTCCAACTTACCCTCGTTCCCATTCAGCATATGTGCTGGACACCCCCAAATTTGAATATATCTCAGACTAAGCTTATGCGCGGTCTATAATTTTGTGGGAGTAAAAGGTACTGACTTAAAAGATACCAAGTTTAGAGTAAAAGATGTTGTCTCTAATGCAAGTCCCAAAAACGAATCAGATAACTCTGAATAACTTATTATTGACCTTACAATCTCCATAAGAGTCATATTCCTTCTTTCTTCTACACTATGCTACTATAGAGTGTCCGGTGCAGTCAACAGGGATATAATAGCTTTTGATGACAAATAGTCTCTAAACTCTCCAGAGAGGTACTCGCCACCAAAGTCGAATCGTAGTGATTTGATACTTTCGTTAGGATTGGTATACTAAAAATCATGTTTTTAGTATTCAATTTTATTTTTAATAAAATTATTTTGTTATTTTATGAGAATCTTTATGAGCAATGTATGCATATCATTTCTACGTTATGCATGGATGTCCAATATTCTGTATAGTATTTAATCTGGTGTGTGGAGTATGGCTTACACACAGAAGATCAGATTTTAAATTTTTGCAGAAAATAAGTTTTGTGTTTACAGTTTAGATGGAAATGGACATACTATCGGTATGATTATGGTACGGAGTTTTAATAGTCCTATCTTGGTTACGGAAAATAGATAATAACGTCGTCTATTGTTCCGATTCTCTGTGCCAGTACACTTTGTGTGTATTGAACGGAACATTTTGGGTAATTAATTTTGTACTAACTACATAAATTAATTCACACCCTAAGGTTATTATAAATAGTGCTTACCCTCTTAATCCTGAAATAATTATTAATTTGCATATATTTAATATTCGTTGTTTTGATTCATTAGAGAGTGCGATCTTATATGAATCTATATTTTCGATGAGTTTGATAGCGGTATTATTTATATGGTAAATATTAATTATTGATGAAATTTACGTCCCAAAAGATTGAAATTGACGATACCCCCTTAAAGATGCTTATAAGTTTTGATTGGGTCAAACCTTGTAAGTGAATTTGATTATTCAGTCGTCAAATAAGTTCAGTGGAATGGATTAAAGAATATCAAGATGTCGATTAAATTAAATTGTCAGTAGTTAAATTTAATTGATGGGTATCGAAAATCTTAACGTGGGGAGAAATGGTAAGCATTTAAAAACAGGAGCTCAATGTAAGAATGTCTTAAGATTACAGGTCAGAGTGCAATTATAATTCTTTAGTGGTGTGAACTGTAATTCAGTATTTTATGAAAATTGCAGAAACCGCTGCGTCTTTCCATAATTGTAGAAATCGCTGGTAGGTATCTGTGTTCTATTGGAAGTCTTACTCATAATTACTCCGCAGGTCCCTGCTGTAACCCTGTATATATTTAGATAGGCTGAACCAGTTATATATTCATTGATATATTGTATTTTGTCTCTCAAAACTAAATATATCTGGATTATACCAGTACGAGTTCTTGATAGTCCGTAACCCACACTATATTCGAGGATCGCATAAAGAAATACGGTAAAGGATTTAATAGGAGATTCAACTCGAAATCAAGTCGTAGTTGAAAAATCGCTCGACAAAAATTATTCTTCTAAATTAATTTTGATTGTACGAATTTTATTTTGATCGTTCAACGTCAAAAGTTTTATCTGGAACTCATTTCGGCGTTTGCCCGTCTAGTTATTTATTTACCAAAAATTGTTTTAAAAAAAATAATGATCTTGGTAATACTACCTCCAACGAATTGGTATCAGAGCCTTTTTATTTTTTGTTTACGGTTATCAAGGTCGGGTAGTTTTAGAACTATTGCTATTTTTGTTTTGCAGGCGTTTTAAATTCTAATTTTATGATCATTATTCTTTTTCATGTTTGATTAAATGTATGAATGATGATTTAGTTTAAATTTTTTTAATCACGAGGGTTGATTGTGGTAGATTAATTGTGAACTCTACGGAAGTATAGGATCAATATAAAAATTATTTTTTAATTTCTAATTTTTTTTATTTTATGTTATAAAAATAAATAAAAAAAATGAAAAGAATAGTCAAAGAACAAGATGCTGCAACTTGCGTTTTTTATTCATGGAATAAAAAGTGGCTCACAGCAAAAGTAATCCAAACAGCACCGGTTTCCATACCAAACACGGCGGTGACAAACTGTTTATGTGCAGCAAATAATTTTTTGAAGCAAAAAGGTTCCAGACAGGTTTGAACGATCCAACAGTGGCGCGATTTCCAAACAGTGCACAGCGCATAGCCACCGGTTTTCCCAAAGACTGGTGCAAACTATTTCAGCGTCCCATCAAGCAAGGAGCAGTTTTTTTTGTTTCCAAGCAGCAGCGCCTAAGTGCCAAACTGGCGCCGATTTTTCCAAAAAGGCCTGCCAAACGCTGCCTTGCTGCACCGCACTGAAGCAGCGTCCGAAACTGCACCGGATTCCATTCTATAGTGCAGTAGTTTTTTTTTTGAATTTCCAGGCGCAATTGCACCGTTCAACAGAAGTGTTTCGGTGAAAACACTGGCGCAAATCCCGAGGCTATTTCCATGCAAAGTCCAAACAGTGAGCAATTTTCTTAAACAGTGGAGCAATTTTGAATTTTGTGGCGCAAATTCCGGAGCACTGAAGCACTATTTTACAAACCACACAGCTACTGTTTTGGCAATCCAGGCAGCACCAGCTAGTTTTTTTATGATCGGGATGTGTTACATATTTATAACATTACCAGAAGATTAAGAACAAGAAGCTTTTTGCAGTAACTGAAAGAATAAAAATTTATTTTTGAGCAGGAGATTAAAACTTTTTAGAATTTCAATTCGATCATAAAATTAGAATATTTATCTTGTATTTATTTTTTTTTATTAACTACGTGGATGATATATATTTGTTTTATTTATTTTGTTAATTTAATAAATTCAAAAATTCAATTTTAATTAAAATATTTTGTAATGAGAAATAAAATTAAGTTTTTTTAATTAATTAATTAAATAAAATTTTTTTAGATATTTTATAATAAAAAATCAACTATCTTAAAAAACCGTGGGAATTAATTTTGAATTTTAAATTAATTAAATAAAAAAATATTTAATCGAAATAAATTATTATTTTTTAAAAAATATGAAACAAAAAATAAAATAAATAAATGTCTTTAATCACTATCTTAGCTAAAAAGCTACATAAAAAGCTGTGCATTTATTAAATTTTATTTACTACGCATTTTAACACAAAAAATATGGTTGATAAACCAAAATCTTTAAAATCGTGTACACAGAAAGATGTTTGATTACTTCAGATCGTGTGACTTTCGAAATTAATAAATTTATTTTAATTAAACGGATTTTTATAACCCTAAAAAATATTTTAAAAATCTAAGTGGGGAAGGAAATTTATTCACAGATAAATCATGCGGTCTCCCTCACCAGTTTGTAGGCGATGCAATTAAATCCTGTGTGTTTACAGTAAGGCTTCCTTCCTATCAGACAAATTAATTGCGGTATCGCTAGTACAAACCCCTTTTAGGGATAATTCTGGATAATTGCTAGTGTGAATCACTTCTCCATTTTAAGGGTTCATTACTAAGCGATGGATTTGGGATTAGGTGATGGTTAACACTTAGTTATATAAAATAGTATTTTATCTATCTGAGTTACTTCTATTATATACTGGACCGAAATTATATCAACTATTTAATTTTACTTGGTATGGTCAGTTGTCTAGATAGTAAAATTAAAAAGAATTGGCCTATCTGGTCTTATGATGGATAGTAGACGTCCACCCATCGTGACATGCTATTCATAAGTTACCAGGCTACCGACGAATTAATTTTAAAATGATAGAGGGAACTAAATTAAAATAAATTCAATGTTTTGCTCATCATAATTAACGATTTTATTTAATTATGTGATTATCAGGATTAAAATAAATTTCAAACCACTCGCTTCAATACTTAAAGAAAACAAATTTACGGGACCAAATTTTGTTGACTGGAAATGTAACTTTGATATAACTTGAATTACAAATGGTATTCCTTCGTGTTGGAAATGTATACTGAAAAGTCATGCTTTTTATGTATTTCATTCTAGATTCCTGGCATATTAATGAGAAACAATTTGATATGGTTTTGTATTTATGATGTATAAATATATAGTTCATATATTCTGTCCAGTATTTGACTCGGTGCATGCTGCACGAAAGATCGGGTCAAAGGTTCTAACAAATTATACAGGGAGGCTCACAATCGCAATGGACCCAGACATTCCATTGGTACGATTGTAGCACATCGTTATAGTAGCTAGTTTTGGCTACCTCGAACGGATCAAATTCAGGTTTTAGAAATTCGATGTTCGAGCTCGATGTGTTAGTACACTTGGAGTGTATTGAGCG
>JAULJZ010195740.1:0-20319 GCA_032270985.1 Heliamphora pulchella | reverse complement strand
GCCTGGCATCTGACAAAGTCATTCTTGAGCTTGCATACCATCTCCACCTTTTCACGTGCTGTAAATCCCTGCGGTTGCTTTATGTAAATATCCTCCTCCAAATCACCAAGGAGGAATGTTGTCTTCACATCCATCTGCTCAAGATACAGATCTTCAGCTGCCACAATTCCCAGCACAAGTTTGATTGTCGTCAACTTCACAACTGGAGAAAAGATTTCTGTGTAGTCAATACCTTATTTCTATTGAAACCCCTTCACAACTAACCTGGCTTTGTACCCTTTGCTGCCGTCATGTTCTTCCTTGACCCGGTAAACCCATTTGTTATGCAATGCCATCTTCCTCTGTGGTAATTCAGCTAATTCTCATGTCTAGTTTTTCATGAGAGAACCTATTTCATCCTGCATAGCTAACTCCCACTTGCTTGAGTCATTAACTTGCAATGCCTCGTCATAACATTCTGGTTCAACCCCGCCAGATAGAGACAAGTAGTACAACAATGGAAAATAACGTTGTGTAAGCCTGGGAACTGTAGTGGACCTTCATTACAGGAGTATGCGATTCTTTCTGCAGAAGTGTATTTTCAGGATTACAATGCACCATACTATTCACATCTTTTTCATAAATTTCCTCTAACTCAACATGTTAAAAATTTATAGGACAAGTATCAGAAGCTACAGTTCTATCCTTATACATGACCATTTCATTTAATATAACATCCCTACTATAAATGATTTTCTAATTCTGATCATCCCAGAATAGATAACCAAACTCATTTGTTCCATATCCAATAAAAATGCATTTAACAGACTTAGGTTCAAGTTTATTCCTATCTCCAGCATCAATGTGAACATAAGAAATGCAACCAAAAACCTTTAGGAAAGACAGGTTTACCTCCTTACCACTCCAGGTTTCCTCAGGTATCTTTCCCACCAAAGGGACAAATGGACCACGATTCACCAAATAAGCTACAGTGTTAACTGCATCAGCCCAAAACATCTGTGGCAAACCAGAATATATTCTCATGCTTCTAGCATGTTCAGTCAATGTTCTATTGATCCGTTCAGTGACCCTACTGAGCTGAAGTGTTCTTGGAGAAGTCCTCTCCATCTTGATTCCATTCAGAGCACAAAATGCTCTATACCCAGTATCAATATACTCTCAGCCGTTGTCTGATCTAAAGCACTTGACTTTCAGACCTGCTTCACTCTCTACCAAAGCTTTCCACTTCTTGAAAGTAGCAAACACATCGGATTTAATTTTTAAAAAATAAACTCATACCTTTCTCGTCAAGTCGTTAATGAAAGTAACAAAATAAGATGATCCTCCAAGTAACGAAACTGGTGCGGGTCCTTATACATCTGTATGAACAAACTCCAACTTCTCTATTTTCAAAATTCTACCGGTTTTAGAAAAACTGACCCTCTTCTATTTTTCTAAAGATACAGTCTTTACACATCCAAATCGATGGATTTCAGCCCCGGTAACTTCCCACCTGTCAGGAGTGTCTTCATCCCTTTCTCGCTCATGTATCCCAGCCTTCAGTGCCAGAGATCCAGAACAATTTTATTATCAACAACAAATATGAGACTTCTGTTGTTCGTTGTCCTGTACAGAGTACCTTCCTTCTTTCCCCGAGTAATTACAAGAGATCTCTTTATGATCTTCCACAGCCCACTAATAAAACTGACCACATAACCCTCGTCGTCCAGTTGCCCCACAAAAATCAGATTCCTCGTCAACCCCGGTACATGTCTGACATTCAGCAGCTTCCACACAAATCCATTTGGCAAACTAATCCGAACATCCCATTTATCCACAATCTTCAAAGGTTCATCATCAATTAGAAAAATCTTACAAAAATCACTGCTAACATAGTTTTCCATAATTTCCTAATGTGACGTAGAGCAGAATGACACACCGAAATCCGAAATCCATGACTCCATAAGACTGTCAACGTTGCAAACTAAGGCGTCGTGAATGTCTTCTGCTGATGTAGCATTCGCAGAATTCTGGCCATTCTTACCTTTATTCAGTGCTTTGCATTCTTTTCTGAGAAGGCCCTTGTTTTCACAGCTCCAGCAGGTAGCACTCCCTTTAAACTTGCTTCTCTTCTTGAATTTTGACCTTCCACAATCAGAGTTTCTGTCTGTTGTTCTTCCCCTGGTCTTTGTACTCAATTGATCCCGATGTTTCACCCGTTTCTCGTCTTAGAATTTCTTCACTGAGAATCAGGTCCCGAACATCATCAAATCTCAGTTTTGACTTTCCCGATGAGTTACTCACAGCTGTCACAGTGCTATTCCAACTCTCAGGCAATGAGGACAAAAGAATCAACGCCCGTACCTCATCGTCAAAATCAATCAACATAGAGCTTAACTGAGTTGTTAACATGTTGCAGTCATAAGTGATCTGTAACTGTCCCACCTTCTGTCATCTTCAGGTTGAACAATCTTCGTATCAGATAAACTTTGTTGACTGTAGTAGACTTTTCATACGTATTGGTCAAAGTCACCATCAAACCCGCCGTCATCTTCTCCTTCGCAATGTTGAAGGTAACGTTCCACGATAGGGTTAATTTGATAACCCCCAAGGCCTGTCTGTCAAGGAGTGCCCAATTTTTCTCCTTCATACATTTTCATTTCTCACCCCAGAGGGGTAAATACTGGTTCTTCTGGTTCAGATAATCTTCAATCCGCATCTTCCAGAATTCGAAGTCTGAACCAATGAACTTCTCGATCTTGACCTTCTCGTCTTCCGCCGCCATCGCTTTCTCTCAACAAGCCAAACTCTGATACCAGTTGTTGGAATTTCAATCAACAAACCGAGACAGAATGTTGAGATAAGCAATCACAAACATGAACAAAGAATAGGAACGAGAAACAATCACACACACAAGAAACATAAAGTTTACGTAGTTCGGCAAGTATGCCTACGTTTACAAGTGCTGCGGGTTTTCATTATGTAGGGCAAATATCCAAGATACAATAGTTTTAGGCTTATTTTCGTGCCTCATGGAGTTCTCTCTAACAAACTATGAACTGAATACCAAGGTTGTTAAAATCGAGATCCTACATAAGATCGTAAGATCGGATCGTAAAATTGTAAGATCATACTCAAAACATTAAAAAGTCTAATAATTTTAAAAAATTCATGGAGAATAAGCTTTAATTATACAAAAACAAATTAAAACTACCATGAAAAACAAGATGCGTTCTATAAACATTCACAAATTGATCCATATTGAAGTAACATACAAGAAAATAGAATTGAAGTGTTGAACAAAACATTACGATCCTACTCCCAATCCTACGATCCCACTCCCGATCCTACGATCCCGAACGATCCCAAACGATTCTGCTACGATCCTGCTCAGAACGCGATTCATTATACGATCTCGATCGAAATTGCAAAATTGAGTCGTAGAATCGTACGATCTGGATCGCGATTTTGACAACCATGCTGAATACCAGTCATAACGATATAACGGAACCCTTGGTTAAAAACGAACTACGTCGGCGGTGCTCAGCAAGTGCCCTACACTAGAAACCTCAGGGTGGTTTGGCACTTGAGCGCCCTGCGAGCACCTTGCTAGCGCTCTATTCTGGATTTGCTGGACTAACCGACACTCAAGCGCCCAACGAGCACCCAATGAGCACCAGCTTCTAGAGTACTGGCGCTTTGCGAGCACAGGCTTTTGGAATTCCGTGCTCGGTGTTTATTAGGCTCCACACATCCCAATAGGTTTGTCTTCAAAACCAATGAATTTGTCATCTATTGATTTATGTTGACGATATCCTAGTTACTAAGAATAGTTCTCTTTGTATTCAACAGCTACTTGATGAAATGCATAAAGTTTTTGATATGTGAGAACTTGGTAATTTCTTTTTTTTTCTTGTTTTTCTTTTTTTGAGCGGAAAATACACGAATCAACTCCCATACCTTGCACTTGACAAAGTTTGAACTTCTCACTTCCCATTTGGAAGTATAACACTCATACCATTGGACCAAAAGCCTCTTCGTAATATCTCTTATTCTTGGGTATTTACTACCCTATACCACTAGTTTTTTGTTTGTCTCAAAAGAAATAAGCCATGGACCTACTCAAGAATGTAGGCATATTGGATTGCAAACCCCATACTTCTCCCATGTCTTCGAAGTCCTATTTTCCTTATGCTCTTATTTCTAAAGCGACTCAATTATTAGATCAACATGATCTCTATCACTGAATAGTTGGTGCATTGTAATATCTTACCATAACTAGGCCAGACATATCTTATTTTGTTAATTGTGCCGCATTGAAATATATTACCATAACCAGGCCAGACATATCTTATTTTGTTAATTGTGCCGCATTGAAATATATTACCATAACCAGGCCAGACATATCTTATTTTGTTAATTGTGCTTGTCAGTATATGCACAAGCCTACTAATACTTGCTTATTTTACTTGTTGTGAAGCACATTCTCTGCTATATTAAGGCACTATTGGTTTTGTGTTCATTTCTCCTCGTGATCATTTTCTTCACTGATGCAAATTGGGCATGTAACACTATTGATCGTCGCTCAACCACAAGTTATTGTGTGTACTTGGGGCCCAATTTCATTTCATGGTTGGATAAAAAGTAAATCACAAAGGCTAGATCATCAATTAAGCCCTTGTTTGGGCTTGCTAAAAGTTGTGGCTTTTTTCAAAAATCCCAGCTTAAAAGATGACCCATCTGGGATAGCCATTGGGCTCGGCTTTTTCAGACATGCAAAAAAAACGGCCATAATTGGCCATAACACCTGTGTGTAATAACCAACTACCGAATTGAACGTCTGACCATTTTACCCCTTGTTAGTTACCTAAATTCCATTTATACCGTTTTAAAATATCTCCTTGAATTGTTGCATGTCCAACAGTGGTCGTATTGTCGACAAAAAAATGAATGAGGGGCAATTTGGTTATTTAGTCAAATAATTTGAAAAAAAAAAAACAAAAACTATATTATCCCAAACACTAACTTTTCTAGCCTTTCACTTTTTCCTATAAAACCCTCTTTTTCATATTGTCCCAAACACTTTTAACTTCTTTTTCTCACATTTTTACCTAGAAAAAAGCTAAACTTCTTAAAAGAACATCCCAAACAGTGGCTAAAGCAGAGTATTGAGCTCTTGCTTAGCTACAAAAGTGACTTCCTCCAGGATTCTCTAACTTAAGAAAGAGAATCAGCAATTTATAGAGTAGTTAAGAAAACAATATAACAAGAACGCATTGCAAGCAGTGGTTTACATCATAAACTTCAATTCAGTAGGCATTAAAAAACCCAAAGTAAGCCAACCTTCCAATAATTAATTATAGTAGTTATATCAACAAGAAATACCCTAAACAGTAAACACCCAGCTACAAATTCTTATTAAAAAAAGGAGAAAAACAGAAAATAATTAGTTCAAAAATTTATAGTTCCAAGCTAGGAAATATAAAACAAAACCTTCTTTTTGTGGGAACAGGGGATTTAAGAAGTAGATCTTCTGACTCGAAATCGAGAGGTCCATCTGTGTCCATCGCCAACCTTTCTCGCCCCAGACTATGCCTCTATTCTGTGCACAAGGAACAGAAAACAACGATCGAGTAGAGGAACTTGAGAGAGAGAGAGAGGCGCCAAATGGGGGAATCAATTTTGAAGGTTGCAGCTGTAATGTTTTTGTGTCGTACGCAAGAGCCGGCTCAGCAGAGTTACCGGTTCGGCAGAGTTACCGGTTCAACATTTCCGGCAAGAATCGCGTCTATGTGAGATTAAAAAAAAAGGTAAATTAGGCAGGTTTAACCTTATTTTAAGAATCTCCTCTAAAGTTTTTGAAACCATATTGTCCTTTCTTTTATTTTATTTTTAAATTTTATATACTTTTTTTTGTTAAATTACTGTTAAAAAATTTAACAAAAAATGCTAACATTGACAATTATTTTGTATTACTTTTAATTTTATCTTTATTTATATTTTTAATTTCCTAACAAGTCCTAAGTGATAATTATAACACCTAAAACACCATCATTAAAAAAAACACGTGCATGCAACATCCAAACCTGGCAGTTGCGGGTTCAAAGAATTAGGTCGCGATGTGACTATTGGGACATGTGGCGATTGCAAGTATCTTTTCAAATGAACCTTGCAGTCGCAACAAAACAATTTCCAAATCGTACGACCGCGAACATTGAATGTTGCGGTAGCAAGGTCGAGGTGCCATAAAGACCTCCCAGGCGCATGGGGCAGCCTTCATTCACACTCTCCACCCTCTCTCTCTAGCTTTTCCTCTCTCTCGAACTCTTTCAAGACTCAGGGTTCCCAAAACTTTTCTTAGCACTTCCTTAGCTTCTCCTTCATTTTCTCCACATGGCATGCCACGGTCATGGTGATGACTTCTTTGGGGCACGGTGAGGTTCTTCCGCCTTTGACAGCTCTTTTCTCGGTGCCATAGGAGGTGCCAGCTCTAGTGTTCCTGCTGGTGGGATCACCGCACCTCAGCCTTCCACTTCTATGGGGACTATAGACATACTTGGGACCGAGGCTGAGCGGTTTTTGCTTCGTGCTGCTGAGGAGCAAGATAAGGTGGCACAGGCGGCAGCCGCAACACGGGCAGCTGCAAATCAGGCAGCAGTGAAGCAAGCAGCTACCGAGGCTGAGATTGTTTACTTCTTGGATCCCCATGCTGGTGAGGGGATCCCCACTTCTTTTGACCCTCGTCACTACGCTCCGGCTCCTTACCATCTGAGACCCAACGAGATGAAGAGATATGAGCCTCCGGTTGCTGATGTCGCTCCCAATCTTCTTCTCCGCGAGCCATAGGACCATCTCTTCCGCCATAACCATGCGGTAAGTCCACTTTTCTTCTCTTTCAATTCAAATCATTGGAGCATGCCTTGTAGCTTTATACTTGAATATAGATGCATGTTTAGAATCCCTTGTTACTTTGAGATATGATGTATGTGACTGAAGAACTTGTAACCAATTGTCCCAATTAAAAGCAAATATCATAATCAAATTAATAAAAGGAACTTAAAATGCAATTCAAACATATTGTTAATATTAAAAGGACAAACCTGGACATTGGATTGAAGACTAAACAGATTACCTCAGCATCTGGAGATTTTGGGACAAACATCTGGATGCTAGGGTTTTGAACAAAGGTGCCCGAAAAAAGGGCCTTTAAAACATAGTGTTTCAAAACATAGATGCTTGACAAGCAGGGCTTAGGAAAACATATAGGTGCCTGAGGAGCAGGGCTTAGGGTGCTTGGGGAGCTGGGCTTTAGAAAACCTAAGGATCTTCATACACACACGAACCTAGGGTTTAAAAAGGGATTTGCCTGGCGCACTAGGGCTTAGGGTGCCTAGTTCACTAGGGCTTAAGAGAACCTAAGGATAATCATACACACACGAACCTAGGGTTTAAAAAATGATTTACCTTGCGCACCAAGGCTTAGGGTGCTTAGCTCACTAGGGCTTAAGAGAAACTAAGGATCATCATACACATATGAACCTAGGGTTTGAAACACAGTTTGCATGGCGCACCAAGACTTAGGGTGCCTAGCTCAATAGGGCTTAAGAGAATCTAAGAATCATTACATACACACGAACCTAGGGTTTGAAAAAGAATTTGCCTGACACACCAAGGTCTAGGGTGCCTAGCTCACTCGGGTGCCGAGCTCACTAAGGCTTAAGAGAACCTAAGGATCATCACACACACACAAACCTAAGGTTTGAAAAATGATTTACTTGGCACACTATAGCTTAGGGTGCCTAGCTTACTAAGGTTTAAGAGAACTTAAAATCGTCACACACATACGAACCTATAGTTTGAAAAAGAGTTTGCCCCGTGAACCAGGTTTTATGGTGCCTAGCTCACTAGGGTTTTAGAAAATCTAAGGATCGTCACACACACACGAACCTAGGGTTTAAAAAAGGGTTTGTCAGGTGCACTGGGGCTTAGGGTGCCTAGCTCACTAAGGCTTAAAAGAACCTAAGGATCGTAACACACATACGAACCTAAGGTTTGAAAAAGGATTTGCCTGGTGCATCAAGGCTTAAGGTGCGTAGCTCACTAAGGTTTAAGAGAACCTAAGGATCGTCACACACATATGAAACTAGGGTTTAAAAAAGAGTTTGCCTCGCGCACTAGGGCTTAAGGTGCCTAGCTCGTTAGGGCTTAAAAGAACCTAAAGATCGTCACACACATACGAATCTAGGGTTTAAAAAAGAATTTGCCTTGCGTACCAGGGTTTAGGGTACCTAGCTCACTAGGACTTTAGAAAACCTAAGGATCGTCACACACACATGAACCTAAGGTTTGAAAAACAAATTTCCCGACGCACCAAGAGTTAGGGTGCCTAGCTCACTAGGGTTTTAGAAAATTTAAGGATGTCGCACAAACGAGCCTAGGGTTTGAAAAAGGATTTGCCTGGTGCACTAGGGCTTAGGGTGCCTAGTTCGCTAGGGCTTAAGAGAACCTAAGGATCGTCATACACACACGAACCTAGAGTTTGAAAAAAGATTTATCTGGCGCACCAGGGCTCCGGGTGCCTAGCTCGCTAGGGCTTAAGAGAACCTAAGGATCATCACACGCACACGAATTTAGGGTTTAAAAAAAGATTTACCTAGCGCACCAAGACTTAGGATGCTTAGCTTACTAGGGCTTAAGAGAACTAAAGGATTATCACACACATACAAACCTAGGGTTTGAAAATAAATTTGACTGGCGCACAAGGGCTTAGGGTGCCTAACTCACTAGAGCTTTAGAAAACCTAAGGATCCTCACACACACATGAACCTAGGGTTTGAAAAAGAATTTTCTTGGCGCACCAGGGCTTAGGGTGCCTAGCTCACTAGGACTTTAGTATTTCTCTTTCTTCATTCTCTTTTACATCTATTTTTTCCCAACAGCTTTATTATATCTTCTGATCATCTTCTTTTTGCTTTTTCAGACTGGCAGATACATCCGTGGCTTTGGTGGCTTAGGTGAGGTACTAGAGTGGCATACGGCTTTTCCAGCCCCTAGTCAAGCCCTCATCGATGCTTCTAATTTTGCACAATTCATACCATTACTGGGTGAGACCAGTAATGATAGAGTTTAGCTGACTACTCTAGCAGAGAGGTGATGGGACCCCACCAACACTTTTCACTTTACGACATTCGAGGCCACACTGACCCCACTTGACTTCACCGTGATCACAGGCATTCGAGTTGGTGGAGACCCCATTTCTTTCGACTCCACCATCATTCAGTTCGCGAAGGCTCTCACCTACTTCTTAGGCACTGCTCCTACCAAAATGAACTAGGGCCGCGTCAGGTACTTCTGGTTCCATACCCACTTTCGTCATTTCCTCTATTCAGAGCCCTGCCACTACGAGTGGGTTTCCCAATTTTTTCTCCTGTACTTGTTCGATGTCTCCTTATTTGCAAACAAAGAGAATATCGTTCATCTGTATTACTTGGGAGCCATCTTCCATCTAGATCGAGTGGCCTCTTATGACTGGGTAATCTTCCATCTAGATCGAGTGGCCTCTTATGACTGGGGAGGCGTGGCTCTTGTCACTTTTTTTTTGGCTCTATGAGAGCAGTGACCCAGATCATGCAGGAGCTGAACGTGGCGAGATACTGGAGGATTTGAGAGGTAAATCATTATTTCTATTTATTGCATTTTCTTCCATTCACATATCTGTTATCTATTCTTCTCCTGACCCTTTCTTTTGTAGCTCTAGAGTTATGAGTTCCTCGGGATGGATGTCTCGTTTAACCCTTACGAGGATCCTTTAATCATTCCCCGAGTGGCTCGGTGGGCGAGAGGATTCAAGGGCACAAAGCCTGGGAAAAGAGCTTAGACAGATTTTAACTATTTTTGGACCGGCTTAATCCTGATCAGGTACAATTTCAATCTCCTATTTACTGCTTTGTTCTGATTACTATAACTATTTTCACTGTTTTGTTCACTGATCTATTCACTGTTCACTAATCTGTTCACTGATCTATTCACTGATCCAACTTAGCTTTTTGATCTGATTGGATAACATATTTCATTTACAAGTTCGTTGGGATGTTTGGCAGGGGATGGAGGAAAGGGATGGCATAGATCTAATGCGTAATTGCAGTACATCCGGGTTGCAGATCTTGCTAGAGGGCTCGTTCTGCCGAGAGTGGTACTTAGAAGAGCGGGTTGTCTGGCAATCCCTAGGCTTAGATCATTTTTGGATCCCCATGCCTCCTCCTTCTTCTATACACCAGACAGATCTCATGGGCGGCCTTGACATCTTGTTGAAGGTAGTTGGAGCTCTGGCATCTGCTTTCTTAGAGCCGGTTGGAGACTACATGATATGGACGAGAGATCATCTGATGGGACCGATGGGTCCTCATCCAGAAGCTGTAGGGAATTTACCAGCTAGACCAGGCAGAGCCAAGGGAGAGGGAGAGAGAGAGAGAGAGAGAGAGAGAGGCAACAACCCTAAGGGCAGTAGTGGAGGCTGATGGAGCTGGAGCTAGAGCTGCTGGAGTTGTTGATGGAGCTGGAATTGGAGCTAGTGGAGTTGTTGCTGGTGCTAGAGTTGGAGCTTCTAGAGGAGGAGTGGTGGGTCTAGAGATTCTATGGGACGTCCCTACTTACGTAGTGAGCCACCCCTTTACCCTTCTAGTTTCGGTTCCTTCGACTTTAGAGTTCAGAGCCGACATGACTCAGGTTTATTCTTATACCTTCTTTCCCCTTTTGTTGTCCCATTCGTTTAGTTTACTCAAACTGCATCTTATTTTTCACAATTTAATCAGGTATGAGTAGATCGCGTGATGCTTCTATTATCAGGACAGAGAGCATTAATTCATTAGCAGAATGCTACTATACGAGCAGCCGGCATTGCCTTTGCCCTAGTGGCCATAGTGAGTACCTTCTGTCTTTTTTAGTTCTTTGTGTTTTAAATATCTCATACTTATCTTTATCTCCTTTTGATAGCTACCGGCTCCAATCTCTACCCTAGCACAGTCGTAGGTTCCAATTCTAGGGCCAACACGAGGTTGTGGGTCCCATGCTTCTTCCCGAGCTCGCTTTACTCGAGGATCTATTTCGTCTGCTCGAAGCCATTTCCAAATCATATCTTCCTCTTCTGATAGTGACGGTCATAACAACGACGATCTGGAGGAGTTGTTTGACTCGTGAGAGGCTAGCCCTTTAGATGCTGGCCTTTCCTCCCACCGAGTCTGTCAGAGGCACTAGAGAGAGTTGAGAGATTCCCCCTCCCTCTGACTTTATTTATTTCATAGTTTTGGCCCTTTTTGAGATATTTGGTTTTTCGGGCCTACCTGCCCTAGTTCACTTGATGATGGTCTAGGGTGCCCCTGCCACACTTTTATATACATTCGAGCCTTTTACTTTTCCACTTATGTGATAGTGCTTTATTTCCTTAGATCTTGAATTATCTTGATTACATGACACAAGTCACAGTCTGAACTTATACAAATGATTGTCTTATGTGCAAATAACATGAATGTCTTGCCTGAAAGAAGTCATAGAGTATTAGAGATACAAAAGGGTGCAAAAAGAGGTACACCCGCAACCTTGCGGTCACATGGATAGGACCTTGCGGTCATAAGGAATGTCAAGAATAAGGACACGGTCGCATGGTTCAAAAGGTTGCGGCCATGTACTAGATGTTGTAGTTGTCCTTTAGATGTTGCGATCGTGCACTCTAAGGTGGCGGTAGTAAGCATCTTTGGTCCTTTTCGAGCCTTCTGTTGTTCAGTTTCTTCATGCCTTATAAGTATGAACTAGGGTCCCCCATTTCCTGTCACTTTCACTTCAATGGCTTCCTTCCATAGCTCTCTCTCTCTCTCTGTGGATAGAAGGGTTTTCACATATCGAGCATCTTAATTTTGCCTCATTCGGTATCAACTCTCTATTCTTCCTAATAACTGCTAAGATTGACGAGCCACTGCTAAGGGCTGCCGCACACTTGTGGGATCGACAATCCCATGTCTTCCGCTTCAGCCTTGAAGAACTGTGCCCCACTATAAAGGAGTTTGCTACTATTCTGAACCTTACCCTAAGAAGATCTGTAGTCGTGCCAACCTTCATCCTTTCTAATCGGCAGTAGATAATACAACTATGCGCCTTATCCAGGATGAAGGCTTCTCTCTTGACATCTGGCGATTGCCTCGGCATTCCTTGGATTACTGAGAGGTTTCATCCTACCAGTAACCTCAACGACCTTGGCTTTCAGTTGCGACGTCGCTATGCATTGTGCTTCTACCTTCTTGCCCATTGTCTCTTTGTTCTTTCTGATGAACGTGTTAGCTACTCACTTGTGGACATTACGGGTCAGATGGGATCGGGAAAGGACTTTGTCCTGATGGTACTTGCTGAGACCTTGATTGGCTTGGACGCTGTTCATCGAAGAGCGACCACTACCTTTGCTGGCAGCCCTTTACTTCTTCAGGTAAACTTTCTTACTCTTTAGTAATTCCTTATTAGCCTACGTTTAACGTTTCCAACCTTTTGAGATGCCCGCGTGCTGTCCCTCGGCAGATTAGTCACTTTCCACTTGCCTTTTCCACGAGTCTTCAATGGTTAATTCATCTACTCCCCAGTTCTCATAAACAAACAATCCCTAAAAAATGCAAATCTCCAAAAATAAGTTACCATATCAATTAAAATGTTCTTCCCAAACACCAAAGCATCCCCATAAAGTAGGAGGAAGAAGGCCAACGTGTGACGCCCCGTTCTCCGGGCACGTCGGGACATACGCAACTATAAATAAGGAACATATATTCTAACCGAACATTCATAATTACATATGATAATTGCTACATCATTAGAGGTTCAGAATTTGTTCAAATATTTAATGATTACAGTCATCCAAAAATTCAACAAAAGTTATAATTTGTCCGTGAAAAATTGAACAAAAGATCCAAAAGTAGACATCCTACGCCTTCAAACTGCATCGTTGGGATTAACCAGCTCCTGCTTCTCTCCTTGCTCCTCGAGGTCTTCTTCTCCTACGAATGTACCCTCCTCAAACTGTTCTTTTTCTTTATTTATGGCACGAATGTCGTGAGCCGGAGTCCAGAAGTAAATTTCCTTAACTGTCTAACAAATTCACAACAAGATATCCTACAATACATATTATATAATACCCAATACAATTTCAAGGGGGCAGAGATATAGACAATTTACCATTTCAATCAACACAAGCACATATAAGAATAGTGGTGCGAGTGCGTGATGCAGATAAATGCAATGCAGATGCCCAATCTAAAGTACTCTCAGAACAGAATCATGAATTTCACACCGGAAATTACAGAGTAGACGTGATGGTATATTGATCACTTAACCTATCCTAGCCTTGTTGCGAAAGATAAATGCTCGCCTTGGCTACATGCCTCAACCGTTTTACTTAATGGCAACGGCGTGGGGGCGGGCCACCCAGTTATCAGCCACTCTTATATGGGCCAACGGTCCCACATTAAGTATTAGGATACTCGTTAAGCGTCAATCCAAAGTCTAAATAAAGCTAGTGACGAACCCATGGTGCCTAAATCCCCCTTTTATAATTAAAAACCTCTAATTCAATATCAATATGGCAACCAAGGACGTCCTAGATCCACAACCATTGAATAAATGATTTCCATGTTACTCAACCCATTTGAAGGAAACGAAAGGGACTCCAACAACCCAAGATGAAATGTAAGAATGCTCGTGATGTTCAATATGCTTCTCGTGTGCAATTAATCATAACATAGTATATAAATATGGTAGGGCGCATGGTAAAACTTGCTAAAGTATCAAGTACAAGCATGCGAGACATAACCACAATTTAATCGACATAGAATCGAACCATCTGCATGAGTTTATTTCATTAAAAGCATCATTTTCATATACTAATTACTCACAAAGTTCATATAAAGTTCACATACTCAAGACTCATAAGTAACACACCATTCGAACACTTGCCAATTTTAGGTACAAGTTTAATTGCTAGTTTTAAAGTTGTGACAGTGTTTTGAAGGACTTTGACATAAATTTAATTTCTAAAATTTTAACACCAATTAGATAAAAATGTTTCTTACAACTTTCATGTTTAGCTCTAAGGTTAGATCCTAGGGCAAAAAGATCATTTGATTTAATTTAGGAAAAATCATTCTGCACTTTACAGAGAAAAGTACAAAATTTAGGTCTCTGTTGACCACAGTTTTGGGGCATCAATTCAAGGGCTATGGATCTTATTTTTTATAAGGTTTTAGTTTAAGGTGTCCCTTACAAGTTTCATATTTTGTGCTAAGGTAATTTATTTGGAAAAAATTTAAGCTTTTAGCTAATTTAGAAAAAGGATTCAGTCAGCCTAAAAGGGATCTGCAGAATGTGTTTTTAATAGAGAGTGTTTAAGACCTTTGGGGTATCATCCAAGGGTATTTTGGGCTATATTTACTCATTATTTATTTTAATATGTTAGTTACATTTTTCATGTTTACCACTTTTGGATTTGGCTTCAAAACAATTGAGTTTTGGATCTCACAAAAATGTGCGACAAAGAGGTCTGTTAGTCACTGAATCTCAACAGTGACTTTGGAAGGTGTTTTAACCTATCAAGATTTCATATTGTTGGATTCTTTTTAGTGGACAGAAAGATAAATATGTCATCTACAAGTTTTATATTTTGACCTAAGTTCAGTTCTCACTCTAACTTAGGATTTTTAGATCTACAACTCAGAGTGGTCAAGATCTGACACTCTTTAGAAAAAATGACACATCTGGAGTTCAACTCAACAAAATCACTTCAAATCAATTTTGTATAAAAGAAAACTCAAAAATATAAATCTCGACACAAAAATCACTTTAAAACTATTTTTTTACATTTAGTTATGGTGTTTTAAAGTTGGTGGTAGAAAGTAGGTAAGCCCAAAAAATTAGGTTACCTAGGGTTTTAGTTGCTTAGCTTGTGTTGTGTGCATTTTTTATGTGTTTTCTTTGCATGCATGTCTTAAAATCATATAAACCAAAACTTCAGAACATGTTTAAGCCATAAAACTCAAGAATACGCCCATGCCAACACATACAAAGCACAATCTTACCCTAACAATCCACTATTTGCATCTACAACGCCTTTTTTTGAGTTATTCTTCATTTCTTTTTCTTAGAGTTTGTTATAGAGATGGATTGAGGGGTATCTTAAGGGAGAGTACCTGAAGGTTTGAGGGAGTTTCTTACATCTTTTGATGCTACAAAGATTGAAGAAGAATGGGCCTTTGCTTTTGTGCTTGCTTCTTGGTCCCTCTTGGCTCCCTTTTCCTTCTTCCTTCTTCCTTCCTTTTTCTCTCCTTTTTCTCTTAGAACACTTGGATAGTTTTTGTAGTATCTCTCTCACCCTCTCAGCCATACCATATGAAGGAGGAGAGTGATTGTGGTGTGTTTTTATAATAAAAATTATAATGGAGATTAATTATTTCAAATAGTTTTAAATTTGAATTTTTGTAAATTTCTATTGGTTGCATGAGAGGTGGGGGTTATTTGAGAGAGACATATTTAGACTATGATAGTAAGGAAATTTAGCTGGGGCTGTTTGGGGAGCCTCAAAAGCCGTTTTTGCATTAATTTATGTATTAAATTATGTTTTGGTATCGTTTTATGAAGAAAATGTATAAAATATTAATTTTATGTATTTTTTTAGTATCTAAACCTACTAAAATCTATTATATTAATGTATTTATAATTAATTTAGTCTCTCCATAATTTATCATAATTTTGATCGTAATTAATTAAATAGGTGTAGGTTTTTAAGCTAAATTAAGTTAGTTTGACTAGAATTAATTTTTTGACTTATTTATTATGTAGAGATTTTAAATAATTATTTGTTTACTTTTGTTGACCTATATTATTATATTACTATATATATTGCCTGTATAAAAAGTATTGTGTCAAAATAATGCTTAATTTATACATTTTTTTTCTCATTTTTAAACTTAAAAAGGCAAAAAGTAATTTTTTGGGCACATTCTCGTAGGTGGTTGGCCACGCAAGGACAATTTGGTTAATTTTTTTGTTATTTTATATTTTATTAATTAATTGTATATAAATATCTGATTTTGGGTGTCCATGTGTTAAATTTTAGATTTTTAAAACTTTTCACTATATTAGGGGTAAAATGGTTATTTTACCATAATTATAGAAATTTTTGAATTTTAATTTATTATTTTATATTATTTACTTAATTGAAGCTTTCTGAGACTTTTCTGAGTGTTAGGGTTTTGCCTCTGAGTATTCGGCCTTTTTAGGGTTTTCGGGTCAAATTAGAATTTCGGGTTTAGTTAGGGTTTCTTCTATCCTTCAAGCGACATAAGATCTTGTCAACTAACCGTAACTAATACTAGTATTTGGGCTAGATCGTTCCATGAGTAGTTACAGTTCGGGCTGTTATAACTAGGGTTCGGGTTGTTACAATATAGGTGGTTACTACTAGGGTTCAGACCGGGGTGTTACAATCTTTCCCTCTTAAATAAATTTTGTCCTCGAAATTTCATGCGAAAGATTATAGATGATTACTTGCATCTCTTCTCTTCGGAGTTGTGTTCCCGAGTTGTTCGTTATTGAGGGTGTGGATAAGGTCGGGTTGATACGTTTAACATTTTGGAGAAAAAGTTGTTTAATCTTACTAACATCGTAGACCGATATCTACATGATTCTCAAAGGTCACGTCGCCTATTCGTGGTGCGGGAGTTGTCTGACTAGAGCTAATCTAAAAGCCTTTATCCTTTAAGCGTATCCTTCTCGGGACAACGCAACAAATCTAACTAACGTATATTTTAGAGTTTGCAGATTTGGGCGTACTTTCGATCATTAACGAACACTCCTTTTCCTCTTGTGAAGGCAAGCCTCTTATCCATTGGTTCTCTTGTTGTGGTCAAGTTGTATTATCCTTCCCGAATCGCCCGTTCGCTTTCGACGAATGTTGTAGTTTCTTCCTCTTGGTAGCGGGTATTCAAACTCTCTATGTCCGTATTTACTGCAATTAAAGCAGACTATTGAGCTTGTCTTTTGTGAACGGCAGACACTCCCTTCATTGCTCTCTGGTTGGTCGAATTGCACCACCCTTTTCACACCATTTGTTCCTTGCTGCAACAATTTTGTTTGATCCTCGCAACTCTGTTCTGGTTAATAGTGGTTGTAGTTTAATCCTTTTCGTTGTGAGCACTCGGATCTTTTATGTCCAAGCCTATGGTATTGATAACAGATTTTTAATTTTGGTGCCCTTTTTCCTAGTTGTTCACATTGATCATCTTGAGAGTAAGGTTCCAAGCGTGTGATCTTTTTGTTATTCCGTAGTGGTCCTCCCTGATTATCTTCTTAAGTTCTGATCATGCAATGCATCATCTTATGTTCTGGTTAGTTGCACTTATAACAAGCTCTTACTGTTGGTTGTTGTTGCTTTGTGGCCTTAATCCAAACCTCTGTTGTTCGAAAAAAATTCTTTTTCTCAGGTGTTGGGATATTCTGTACTCTTAGGTCTAATAAGTACCAGGATCATTCCTAGGGTGCCTCCCCTTACGATCGTTCCAGATTGGCCATTAGATCTTGCAAGATTCGTGCTAGGCTCGGGACTTCCACTTCCTCTTCAGTTTTACCTATTTTTATCGAACATTTATGGTTTTGTCTTTGTCCCGTCATCTCTAAAGAAAAGAAAAGGAAAAATGGGTCACAGAACTGTTTGCTAAAGTTGGTTATACTTATAAGATGAAAGCATAATACTCAATCTTCCTATTAGTATGAAAAGTCTTATTCAATGAGATTCTATCGTTCTTCACCATAGATTGTCATCGCAGGGCTACTATCCTAGGTTCTATGAATTTCTGTTATTGCATTTCGGGTCTCACTTCATTAACTAGTAGAGATCTATTCTGACTAATCAGTTCATCTCTATTTTGATTTCGTATATTAATAATCTCGCGGTATTATGCTTACAGAAAACCCTATATGATTGTAAAAACTAGCTCGGGAGCTATTTGTTCTAGGCAGGTCTAGACCGAAGATAAGAGTTTCCTTTAATTTTCCTTATGCATATACTTTTGTTGGCTCGGAATCGGTACTAGACTGTTCAGGCGGAGATGCGGGTCTTGTTTAGGTGTGGTAAGAACTTTCGTTGGTCTAAAATTTCACAGGTATACTTTTGCTTGTAGCTTCCTATGTGTCATGAGGTTTAACCAATAGAAGGCGAGTGATTTTTTTTTTATTTTTTATTTTATGAGGCGACTTATTATAACTCGAATGTTGTTATGCTCCTGATGCAATATTTGATGATCCTGGTGACGAAGTCCATAATCATATACTTTTGTTCCTATTCTAGTCTTTCCAAGTGTTGTATTGTTTCTTTTGGCTTCTACCGTTGTCCTTCACGTACTGGTATGCAAGGTTTGGAGGTCTCTTCTATTGACTGGATCATTTCTCTCCGATTGTCGGTTGCTCTAGGGCAATTGAATTGTGGTAAAAGGTATATCTGTGGCAAATATCGAGTCATGTGATCCATTGTGGTTTGATGATAGACTTTCCATCAAGCTCCTGATGCTCATATCGTTGTCAGAAATTCTCTATTGAAAGTGGGGATGGCCGGATTCGGATACTATCATTTTAGTGAAAAAAGTTGACGTGAATATTGATATGTACAGATATTCTTCCGTTACTTGCATTCTAAGGGTCCCCTATGTTTGAGATTGTCTCTTGTTTTTCGCTTCTCTACCGTCGGCACCAATCTTTTGCTTTTCAGCTCGTTGGATGTGTGGGTCCACTGTGAACTAATCTAGGGAAAGTCTAAATTCTGTTATATGGTGGCATTGTGAGTCCCTTGGTGTTAAGCTGTTGTTCCTATCTGTAGGTTACTGATGGCATAATTCTACTTGTCGGGTCCTTTGAAAAGATGTAATTAGTTGAATAAACCATTTACTTAACTATTTCTGCCGTCGGGGTCTCGGCTTTCGAAACTTCGTTAAACACGGACGTTGATGGTACTTTAAGTCGTAATGTTCTGGAAAGATTATCTTATGATTCGAAGAGATGTTAAGAGGTTCCCGTGCATAGTCCTAGTCTTTCGTAAAAGCGTTGAAGCCTAATAACGTAATATCCTAACATTCGTTGTCACTCATCGACTTACGGGTGAGGTTTTGAATATCGACGGACAAAACATACGTGGGGTTTAATAAGGATGGTTAGCTCAATCTTACTGGTCTTAGAGAAGGTGACCATACGGCAGTGACTAGATAAGCGTTTGGCTGAGGATTTCAAATGGTATAAGCACGAGATGTCGCTGGGGTTAGAATATCTAAGGGTGGACTCCCAGACGGTTCAAAGGCATGGGGTCATAGTTAAAGTAATCACCGTTGACTCAGGTCGAAAGGTCGATTGAAGCTTATATGCACTAGAGATAAGAAATCAGCAATTAATGAATATTACAAAGAGGATGTTCTCGGAACCAATTTGTACAGTATCAGACTTTGACAAAAGGTATGTTTAAGTAACGGGTAGTCAAAATGGATTTTTCTCTGAAATTACGTCGGTCTAACGTATTTCAATTCAAGCATCCAAGTCAACTCCCTAGGTTAGAATTTCAAGAGTTCACAAAATTGCTTCAGTCAGACATAGTATTGAAGTTAGGAAATGAATGGTGGTGAAGGATTACCTACGAATGTTACTGGGTAGCATTGTTGAGGATCAGTGCTATTAGAAGGAAAGATAAGTGAAGAATTTTGACCGGTATAAGAGTTGATACAAGGGTTTGGGAAAAAAAACTCGTAAGGGTGGAGTTGGGGAATTTTAACGGTGTTTTCCTCAAAACTTAGGCTACACTTAGTGCCTTATCATCTAGGGGTTAGTCAACTTATCGTTGGTTTGATCGTCTATCGATTATCTAAGAGAGTGTCAAGATTTGGGGGTTGTTTCCATTCTTAATTGTCTTCATATTTTCGGGATATTGTAGATTTAGTTTCAGATTATGAGATAGCTTATGATTTTGAGATAGTTTATAAAAAAATTTAACAGCGAATACTTGCATTTTATTCAACACGTAACTGGTACAAGGTTCTCAAAAAGTTCACATAGCATACATACAACAAAAGAAAAGTACAACACCTAGTGTACTAAAGTTTAAACAAACAAACGCGGATAAAAGTGGCCAACAGCTGCCTCGCGTTCCCAAGTCGCTTCATAAATGCCGTAGCAACACCACTGGACCTCCACATACTAAATATTCCCTGGCCCTCTACGAGCTCTATCTGTGATGGCCACCGGTACCTCTTCATAAGTTTTCGGATCATCGAAGTTGAT
>JAULJZ010195729.1:0-20321 GCA_032270985.1 Heliamphora pulchella | reverse complement strand
ATTATTTCTGACAAGATTCTATCATAATACACTCCATTAACTTTCTAATCATGGACGGACCTACGGGGCGGATGGGGCCGGTCGCCTTTTTAAAATTTTAAAAAAATTTACTATTATAATCGTATTAATTTAAAATATTTTACGATTATATAATATCGTCCCTCTAAATTTTTTTAAAAAATTTAATATAAACTCTCTTAAAAATTTACAAGAACAATTCGTCCCTCCTAAATTAAAATTATGCGTCCATTCCTATTTCTAGTGGTCTTAATTTTGTTTTCTTTTGTAACCATTGGTTTAGAAGAATTCAAGAAATTCATTTTGAAAAATAGGACTTGGTTTTCAAGTTGTAATCCCTTTTTGAAATATGCATATATTCAAAGCATTTTTTTAAGTAATCTAGACATTGTGGGTATGACTCAACAAGTGCGGATTCAATAAGGGACTGTCATGGAGTATTGCGACACTTACTAGATTTTTTTATTTTTTTGGTATTAATTATGATTATAAGAGTATGTTTGATTCACTGGATTAGACATAAAATTAGATTATATATCTTTTGAGATTATATTTTTTTTTGTTTAAATTCAACAAGTGATGAGAGGATTATGCATCCGTCAGATAACTATTCCCACAAAATGTGGAATATATAATGCTTAAGAGAATATGATATTAAAATTCATTCATTAATAGTTTAATGGGACTACTTATCAAGTGAGATTATATATTACGTCTTTATTAATCCGATCAATCAAACATAACCTAATAGTATTAAATATATTAAATTATATAAGTTTATTAACTTGAAAAAAATATTTTTTGATTTTAAACAAATTTTTTGAAAAATATTATTTTTTACGTATTTAATCAATCTCACCCGTAGAATGCAATAATAACATAATAAAGCCAGTAATCTCAACACGCAATATTTTTAATGTGAAAAACCTAATTTGGGTAAAAAAAAACTACAGGGCTAATCCAAATCCAGAAATTAAGTAATAAAAAGTCAAACAATTACTATGCATAGCTTATAGACTTGGACCGAATCCTCAGTCTAGAAGTCGTAAGCTTGTTTGTCAAATTCACGTACACCGTTCTCTACTTAATTCCGATTGCAACGAATCATCGAAACAATTATCCGGCAGAATTCTCCATTGAAACGAACTTAAAATGCCTTCTAAGTTCAACTCAAACAATCTTCGAGTTCTTGAAGACACTAAAAGAATTTCTAATATGCTTTAAAATATCTGATTATTGAAGTTCGGAAGATGATTTTCGTGACTGGCCTATGGTCCTATTTATAGGCTCGAAAATCGCAATCAGTATTTCAAAATAATTGAAACTATTTGGAATCCACTCGAGTAAACTTGGGACCGCTCGGTCATGTGGTAGTGCCTTATCTTTAGTTAAAGAATCTTACTTTGTTTGCTTGTACCTCCAACTTTGTGTGCTTGTAATTGTGTTAGTTGACTTGAATAGAATTGTTGATAACATAATTCTAGTTAAACTAGAACTCAACAAGATAGGCTCAACTCAATCTTTTAACAAACAATCCTATTTTTTATTGGACTTTTAACATAACTCAAACACGACAAAATCCTATCTACTTAGGAGTTATTTACAATTAAAACACCTTAAATTGCCATAAAACCTAAAAGTCTTTAATTTACAAAAATTAAATCTTTAACATAACTATTTAGCTCTTTTAGATCAGGACACTTACCAAGTAGATTAATACTAGTAACACTAAAATTAAGATTAGACAGTCATTCCTAACTTTTAATAAGTCATTTTATGAAAATTAAATAGAAATTACAATATCATTTTAATTGACTGTAGAAGAAAAATGGCAATATGTGGCTATAATGGTTTACTATTTATCTTTTGTTTGTTATATTTTTTTAGTATTTTTTTAGTATGTTTTAATAATGTCTTTTTATGTAGAGATTTATGATTAGCTATGCGTATGAGTTTACAATTTTTCTTGTGTGAAAGTTTATTTTTATCATGTATAGAAGTTTTCTCTCCTCTCTTTGTGAAGATCTTTTTATCTCTCTTCGAGAATGTGTGTTTAACGTACATTTTAAATCAACTTTAGAATATCATATTTGCATTACATTCAGATCTCCTAACTTTTTCTTTAAATATTTACTATTCGCTCTTTAAAATTCTTTTAAAATTATTTGTCACTTCACTCACTTCTTAACTAAAACCCTGTGTTCTTCTCGGTAACTCATTAACACCACCCACTTCTTTTAAAATAATAAAGGTTGGGATTGGGTGGAGTTAGCTTTAAGTCACCATGAGAAGGACAGACGTATAATTAAATACATTAATCATATTTAATTATGAATAAATGAAGCCTAAACCTAGATTACAGTGATAGAGTCTAAGAATGTCTAGGTTTTCAAAAGAATGAATTTACAATGAATTACCACGGCCATTTTGAAGAAACTTAGCGTAATGGTAAAATTGTTATTGTAGTTACGGATTCGAAATGTAAAAATAATTTTTTACAAATGTAAAATAAAATTGCATATTATGAATTCATTGTAGTTCACTTCCTGAATCTTATATATGTAGGAATTTCGTACACTGAACTATCTTTTTTTTTACCCACCACACTTTTGGGTTTAAAATAAAACATGCAAAGTCTTTTTACGGTAGATATTAGAGTTTCGAGCCCTATCACGAGCTATTAAGATTAATTCTTATTTTTTTTCCTCCTAAATATAGGATACCGGAGATTCGTTTACTCTTAGATATAGGATACCATAGATTCTTATTATAACAAAAAAATAAAATATAATAAAATAAATTAAAGTTCCGTGAATTGAGAAACAGTGAGGGAGAAGCCATGGTCATAATTACCAAAAAAAAAAAAAAAAAAAGAAGCCATGGTCAACCAATGAGACAAACCAAATTAGGGTTTGGGTTGCCAATAAAGTATACATTTAGACGGCTATATGAACACGACATAACATGTAAGCACATGAGAAACCACTAATATATTAACTTCTAATTATTCTGATTTAACCCTTAAGGATTAAGGCATCGTTTGGTTTTGACCAAATGGAAAAATATAAAATAATTATCAAATTATAACTTTTTCTCTTTGCATGGGAGGTTAAATCCACTATTTAACCAAATTAGGAAACTTATGGTCACAAAAATAGAAAAATAATAATTTTAAGTCAAATTACTAAATGAAGCCTAATTTTCCTTGACACGCTGCCAATTTGACACATTGGATGTTAGGAGTGTTCAAAAAAAATCCAGTGGAACGGTAAATCGATCCAAATTATATGATTTTGTTCCATTTTTTTTATTCACAGTTTGATTTTGATTCTAAATTATTAAAAACCCTTTACTATGGTTTGATTTTTGAATTAAGTTTTTAGATAACCATATAAAATCAAAACAAATTATTTCTTAATTTTATTATATTTATATTTATATTATATAAACCAAATCAAACTAAGTTTTTGTCCCAATCAATTTGGGTCGGTTATATAAATTATTTTATATTATTCTACTCTGTTAAGAGTTATCTTCAATTAGTTTTAATATGTTCACATCTTTCCTTAAGACAACATCACATATCAATTGAGATCTACCCCTTCAATTAGTATTTTCATTACTCATGATCTTGTCACTTTTTCTAATTACCACATCAACTAGTTTACGATATATGTGTCTAAACCACCATAATATATTTTTTTCCCAATTTGTTCTCAATTGATGTAATTTCTACCATTTGATGAATCTTTTTATTCTTAATTTTATCTTTTACAGTCTTACCGCACATCTATTTTATCATTCTCATCTCTACAACACTCATCTTATTTATGTGATCTTTCTTAGCAGTTCAACATTCTGTTCTATATAAAATTATTGGTCTAATAATTGTCTTATATAATTTTTCTTTTAATATTGTAGGTATCCGTCTATTATATAAAATTCTGAAAGCACTCTTCTACCTGAGTGGGTTACATCATTTGTAACATCTCTATCTTTGTTAAGAATCGAATTTAATAACGAAAATATTCGCACTTAGGCATCTCTTGATTTTAAATCTTTACTTTTTTATCATTTATACTCCTATTACTGCTAAGATTATATTTCATATATTCAATTTTATTTTTACTTATTTGAAACCCTTTTGATTCTAAAACTCTTCTCCACATTTTTAACTTAGCGTTATCCCCACTCCTAATTTCATCAACTAAAACAATATCATTAGCAAACAATACACACTATGAGACCTTATTCTAAATATGTTTAGTCAATTTATCTATAACTAAATTAAAGAGATAAGGACTCAATATCGATTCTTAGTGTAATCCTATTATAATTGAAAATTCACTTGTTTCTTTTGAATGTTATATAATTGTCGTGTCGACTTCATTATACACATCTTATATCACATCAATGTAATCATTTGCTACTCTCTTTCTCTCCAATCCAACCATATGATACCCCTAGGCACTCTATCATAAGTTTTTTCTAAGTCTATAAAAATTATATGAAAATCTCTATTCTTTTCTCTATACTTCTCTATTAATCTTCTTAGTAAGTGGATTGCTTTCATAGTTGACCTATCAAGTATAAAACTAAATTGATTCTATAACACTGTTGTTAATCTTAAACGATATTTAATCACTCTTTCTCATAATTTCATTGTATGACTCATCAACTTAATACCTCTATAGTTGTTACAATTTTGAATATCTCTTTTATTTTTATATATAGGTGCTAAAATACTATTTATCCACTCTTCGATCATTTTCCTAATCATTATGATTTTATTAAATAATTTTGTTAACCAAGGCATTCCCACTTCGCCTAGGCATTTTTATACATTCACAGGGATACTATCTGATAATAAAGTTTTTCCTGATTTTATTATCATCATTGCAGTTTCCAATTCAAACTTTCTTATTAAGCGATAAAATTTATATTCTTTAGTTTCATCCGAGTTATCAAGTTCATCTCCTTCAAATCTTTCAACATGTTTTTTGTTTAATAATTTTTCAAAATAAATTTTTCACATTTTCTTAATCTTCTTGCCATTTACTAACACCATTGAATCCTCGTTTTTATATATTAACATAAATTGAAAAAAAAGTTTAGAATATTAACTATTTTTTTAGCCTCTTCCTTTTTTCTCTATTTCTTCTCTACAAACTAACTTTTTTCTTTCTTTTCATTATATTGTAATATTATATAATTCACATATTATTAATCAATAAAAAATAATAAAATGACAAGAAAATAAAGTGTAATGCATATTTTATAAATATGAGAATGTCATTTTGTAATTTTATGAAGTAAGTAATTAAATAAAATAATATAATAATATAATATAAGAATTAATAGAAAAAGAATAAATGAAAAGGCAAAATTAATGTATAATTTCTTTAACATAAATATGCAATAAGTGTTTATTCTTAGAGTCGCAGCTCTAAATCGGAGCTGAACCATTTTTTATTTGTTTGGTTTAGTCCAGTTTTATGGTGTTCGTGGTTCGAATCCCATTATTAAAATTTTAAAATCATTCAAAATTATTTAATTTTTAATTTAACTCAAAATCAAAATAAACTAAACTATAAACACCCCTATTGGATGTCTATCCATATACACACAAGAGTTGTTGCCAAGGAAGCACTTGAACAAAATTGTTTGCTTTTGCCACATTTCAAGTGCAAATACTTTTGTTAATGTGGAGGGTGAGATGGCAAAATAAGGCATTTTGGGTCCCACAAGGTCTGATTTTAGGTGCAAGCCAATGGATCAACATATTTATTCTTGTTTGGGTCAACTTCCTTTTTATTCCCTAAATTATTATGAGTTTTTTTTTTTTTTGGTTTCTTAACTATTAATTTTACCTACTCATTTCTCGACTATCCAATTTATTCTTACTCAGCCAAATTAAAATTAAATATTTACTTAATTATAAAAAAAAATAGTCTTATAGCCATTCTTACTAAAATTTTGTGGCCAAAACAGTCATTTTATTACTTATTATGGGAAAATTATCGACAAAAAATAGTTTTGTAGCCATTTTTACTAGTATTTTTGTGGATAAAATAGTCAATTTACCACTTGCGATGGGAAAGTTATTAACAAAAAATAGTTCGGTAGCAATCTTTATTTTTTTTTGTTGACAAAATTGCAAATTTTCTGTTCGTTACGAGAAAGTTAACTCCTTTTATATTAACAAAACATAATAGAGCAAAAAAAAAGGAGAGAGCAATAACTTTTAGTAGATGGCAATTTTTAATTTGACTGAGTAGGGGTAAATTAAATAGTTGAAGGATCAAATAAGTAAAATTAGGATGAAATAAAAATATTTATAATACTTTAACGGATAAAAATAAATTAACCCCATTCTGTTTTGAAAAACTCTATATTCTTATGTTACTTTGCATTGAAAGTTATTGATTATTTAAGAATTTTGGGGTACAAGGATCTCAAGATAAGAATTAATGTTTTTCAATATATTGAGATAGAAAAATGTAAAATTTTTAAAACTGAGAATCTGAATCAACGGATTCACACACTTGTATATAAACATGGAATACAAAATATTGTAGTAATATTAGGTACTCAGACTTTCCATCATAGACCAATTGCAAATTAAATTCTGATCATCTATTTATATTGAAATTTAAAATACTTGTAAATTTTAGTACATACAGATGACCAAAATCTAATTTATGTGACTTTTGAAATTAAAAGTATGTGTCTTAAATATTTTCCTATAAACTATAATGTAGGTATAAGAAAAAGCTCAGTCAACCACCAACTCAGAGCAGGTCACGTGACCTACAACTCGGTCTTTGCTTTTTAAGGTTTTCTCTGCCCACATTTTCATGTGCCCACAACACTTCCATATGGAGAAAGGTAGGCTTACCATGTTTTGTCAATAGCACCTAACCTATGCCGATTTTGACTGACCATGCTCCGCTCCAAAATAATTTTAGTGCACATAAATGATCAAAATCTAATTTATATGACTTTTGTGAATAGAAACATGTGTCTTAAGTATTTTCTTATAAACTATTATTAAGGTGTATTTATGTGTGTGTGTATGTGAGAGAGAGAGAGAGAGAGAGGAAGGAAAAATTATTGTATGTCCCCTCCTGCATTGCTCTAAATAAATTTGAACCATATATTTATATAAATCCTACATAAAAAGTATTGGAGTCGACACAAATGTATGACTCAAATTTATTTGGGACGATACAAGAGGGAGCAAGAAATAATTACCCAGAGAGACTTTACTGAGAAGAAGGGTTAGATATTTTCCTCCCAACATGATTTGCTTACTTTAAAGAAAGAGCCTCAGTCCTTAGATAAACAATCTTTGAATTTTGGTGTTATTTGCGCCTACAAGGAATGCTAGTACAGCCAATTGGCAATTAGTCTTATCCATAACCCACCTACACACATGACTTTTGGTCCAACATAGGTCAAGCTTGTTTGAAATTAAAGATATGTTTCAAGTGGGTTGCTTTCGTGCATTAAGGTTATCATCATGTTACAAGGGACTGAGTTTCCCTCAAGACTTACATTCTTCAAAATCTCTATTAGATTTTACTTTGGGAGATTTAGATGATCTCATAAAAATAATTCAAATTGTGTATATTATATGCCTGCAAAATATAGATATCAACAAGTACATGAGTAAATTAAATAGTTTATTTTGTACAACAAAATGTAATTTGTTTATGTACTTATCAATGTATTTTCAAACTAATTATTTAATAGATTGCTTTTTCTACGGACCTACGAGATGAAAGTTCATATTATCATTTTGGACCTATTATATGTCCAAAAAATAAAATCTAATTTAAATACAAGCAAAGCCTTGAACAAATAACCTGAGATGGCATTTTTTCAGTCCATTATTGTTACTCATAATTGCAAGTTAATACTAATCTAGTTATAGTTTTTAACTAACACTTTTATTATAATAGTATAGATAAATCAATTTCTTAATTGTTTTACCAACATATTAATGTGTGGGTTAGGAGAAACCTCATAAGAATCTACCATAAGATATTCAGCAGAAAAATGAATCTCATAAGACAATATGATTGATCTAGAAACTTATTAAGAGGCTTAAAATAGTTAAAATTATGAACTAAAAAATTATAGTTAAAAAAATATAATTATAATTTCAGGTAAAATATATAAATATTTGTAGCTTCAACCAGCAAAATGTGATTGTTGAATTTTTTTAATTTTAAGATATTTGAATCAGCTTATGCGCATTCCTCGATTGATCTCTAGAGATTAATTCAACCATTCATTAACCAAAAACTTAATTAATTAGTTCCACAAGAATTGATAACAACTAAAAAGTTTTGAATTTGAGATTTCGAGTTCGTTTGGCAACCGGTTTTAAGCCAGCTTTATGACTTTAAACCGTTTTAAGCTAAAAAGTCAAAAAAATTGTTTCGTTAGGATTTGTGTGGCTTTTAAGCCAAAAATTTAAAGTGATTTTAAGACAAAAGGTAAAAAATTTTACTTAAAATTGTTATAATTTTTTAACATTTATTTTTAAATAATTTTATATTTAATATAGATTTTGTTTGATAAATTTTAACAAGTGAATTTTAAGAATATAATTTTTATAAAAAAATATGTATAATAAAAATTATGATATTTTTAAAAAATATAAAAAAATATGTAAAAAACCAAAAAGAAAAAAAAACTAAAAACCTTTGAGTTGAAAAATAAAACTTTTTAACTTTTTGACTTTTTAAGCTTTTAAGCCAAAAAGTAAAAAACCAAGCCAATATCCAAACGAGAGCTTAGAGATCTTAAGCCTTGACAACCTCTCGAGGTTAATGTGAGTGTTGATTCAAAACCGAAAATTACAAGACAAAAGCTATGAACGTATAACTTTTTTCTGAATTATAAATTAAAAAGTGAATTATAATTTTTGACAAACACCTTCTATACTTTCTTAATCATTAAATTAGCTCAGTTGGATGAGGCATTTGAAAAATAAGGCATATTATAATATCAGGGTTAAGACAAACCTAAAAGATAGCATTTTATAATTATAATTTTAACATGGTTTGAGGTAGTTGCGTATCTAGTCATTGGTCATTATAATTTTCAAGAATAAAATAAGCATATTTGTCCCTTGCTGTATATGTAGAGATCAATTCATCAAAGACGGGTAAGATGTAGACAGGCCCCGTTTGGCATTATTCTTTAAGATTTTTGCCTATTTTAAACTTTTTCTTTTAATTTTGGGTTGGAATTTTTATTTTTTAGATCATCACGAGAAAAATCAATAAAGTAAAAAAAAATTATTAAAGGAGAAAAAAAAAAAGTTTACTATACATAAAATCTGCCTTATTTTAGCATATCTTTTCTTAACTTTAATTTTTTGATTAAAAAATTACTTTTTTAACTTATATCGATTAGAGGAATTAAAAAAGTATAATAGTTTAATTCACTAAAAACAAATAAATCACTATCCCAAACGGGCCTTAAAAAGCTTGACATTTAATACATTTTCAAGATTAAACAACTTGACAAACAATAAATATCCCTTGATGAAAGAAAAGTACATTAGGTATAGGATTAAATGAACCTTAAAAACCAGTTGATCATGTTGAAGAAAGAGAGCAATTATATGAATCAATTCTTGCAAATCAGATCTAAAGGGAATTCAAGATACCATCACACCATGGAGCCCATAATTGGAACCAGAAACCATCTTCAGATTATCAAGAGAAAAGGGGGAAGGAACTTGCATATGAATTAAGTCAGGACTACAACTCCCACCTTTTTGCAAACTTTCTATTTAGACCATCCCAGCCAAAATAATGTGCCATGTCTTCCTGTCGATAACCCTTGCCGAGAGATAGAGATAGGGGATGAGACAGAAAAATAGTTATTCGTATGCAAAAATGACTATAAGGGCATTTTCGACGCACTAAACTCCTGCGTATGTGGAGTCCAAAAAAGAAGACGTACCACAATTGGTTTATAGTACGCAGCCTTATCTTGTATTCGCAAAAAGTTATTTTCACGTCTCGAACCCGTGACATATATATATATATATATAAAACAAGGAAATGAAGATTTTGTATTTATAGTACCGAATACGGATTTCACAACTGTCCAAACCCACCACAGACAAAAGATTAGTCTAACATTTAGGAAAGTGAAGGACTAAGTTTTGAGGCAACTAAGTTTAATTACTCATACTTGGTGTTGGATTTGAATTCATCAATCCATAGTATTTTGAGGCTGCATTGCCAGATGCTAACCACCGGAGCAACTTAGCAATCGTCAACCATGTGGTTCAGGTATGGAGAAAAGATAACCATCCGATAGGTCTTGGTATTGTAGTACCTGTGTCGGCAAAATCCGATACGGGCAAGGGTACGAGCATGGGATATGTCTTGGATACAACTGCTTTTTATTGAATACAGTTAAGATCTAAATTATCAGAGAATAATTTTAAAAAAATATATATACTAAAACTAAATCCGTGACTTATAGTTGTCATTACAATAAAGCTATTAAGGATATAAACAAATTCTGGATGTGATCATCAATAAGTAAAAACCAATTAATACTTGAAGAAATTAAAACATTGCCTTGTACATTGCTCATTGACTCATTTTTTGCTGTATCCACACATTCATTCTTAATTTTTTGATACTTTTTAGCCAAGTCCATGTATCGTTGGTTTAGAGATTTCATGTGTCCGATTTGTGTCCAATTCCTAAATACACACTTGCACCCGATGCTGGTACCCGAGTCCATGTAACATAATAGCTCATGAGGGCAATGGTGGGTGTTATAGGTCATTAGAGCTAGTAGGCGTACCTTCGCAGTTGATTCAGTCTGGCAGAGTTGCAGAGGCTTTGGCGATTCAGGAAGCACTAATGACTGCTTGAACATAGTATTTATCCAGCACCATAGCTGAAAGTGATGCTTTGCATAGTGTGGAATCCTTGAATGGCCAGCGTTCCCAGATCTTGAAGTAGTTGGTTTGGATTGCAAATTGTTCAAATCTCCTAATTAAGGATCCATCTTGCGTTTTCCTGAAAAAAAAAATCTATCTGGCCAATTTAGATTCAAGATGCTCTAATAAGACATATACAGGGCAACAGAAATTCAAGGAATATATCTATTATTACATCAACAAAACTCTGTTCTAGCTTTCTACATGGACTTGAAGGCTAACAAGCAGTTCATTTGAATTATAAAAAATAAATTAAAAAAAAAGATATAGATGCACATACATGTTCGACTTTATCAAACTGTAAAAAACAATCCTGGGGAATCGACAATGAAAAAATAAACCAAAAAAAGGAACACACGGCCAGCCGCCAGCAGACAGAAAACCAGGGGGCTCAAGCGTTAAATTGCAGGGTGGAACTCCAAACCTCTCAAACAATACAAAAGACTATATCAATTATCTAGGCATCCTTTCAACCATACTTCTTATCAGATCCTTTCAGATTAAGATTGAACCATTTCTTTTTCGATGATTTATCCTTTGCATCTGAGCTTCCGTCCTCCCCTGGGCTCTCGGCCTTGAAATCTTCACTGGGAACTTTACTACTGCTGCCATTACTAACATGAGTACCATTCCCAATAACATTGACAAGTGACCTGGTTACGGTGAACGAAGAATGGATAGAGTCTCGCTCTTTCAGAAGCTCATCAACCTGTTCCCCAGAAGCACAAAAAAAAAAACATTGTTTCAGAGTGTAAGATAAAGCCAAGGTAACTACAGTCAATAATAACAATGAGAGGGAAAAGCATACAAATTCAACATACAATTAAAACGAACTTGAGACAATTTTTCTGAATATAATTTAAGATTAAAAGGAACAAAACTTAGTGGCTGTGAACATGGGTTTCAAAAATGTTTTGCAAACCCAAAATAGATTGAATAATATGCAGATCAAGGTAACTAGTGACTATGGATTGCCTGTTTGTCTATCTGTTTGCCTGTTTGGTGAAGAGAGAATAGAAGACACTCGCAATGGGGCAAGCTCCCAATATCTCATCGAGTACAAAGCTTCAGCTCAAGCAGTTCAGTCAAAAAAAAAAATTGAATAAGGCTGTAAAGGATTGCCTTATAGAAATTAAGAATCCTGGACTGAAGATTGGTTTGAAATGAAAAAGGAAGCACACAGAAATCTAGAATCTTTTAGGGTTTGTTTGGAAAATCATACAAAAAAGTGACACATGAGAAAAGTGAAATGACGGGAAAAGGGAAAATATAAAGGAATAAATTCCGTTACGTGTTTAGTTTGCAAGAAAGTAAAAAATTTAGTTTTTAATTTTTCCGTGATGCATAATCGTAGATGTCTCCTGTCAAAAAATGGTTAGTCATAATACCTGTTGTGAGACCCTCGCTTTGCATTCTTATATTATTGTTTTATTTAAGTAAACCATGGAAATAATTATACTTTGAATTGAGTATGTAAAAACACAAGTTATTAAAGTTTAGGATTATTAGTGAGATTTAGAAAAAAGTTTTAGTTAGGGGGGTTAATTGCTATGTTTTACTTTAAATCTGGAGTAAAGTGTAATTTGGCAAAAAATTTGGTGAGTCAAGTGTGCCATGTATCATTTTGTGGTGGAACAAGATTAGTGGGATTGATAATTTTTAAATTATCTTAATCAAGATGATTAAAAATTAGAAAGGTCATTAGGGATTAAGAATGCTTGTTAGAAGAAGAAGAAAAAGAAGAAAAAGAAGGAAAATTCAAATAACAATTTAGAAAAAAATGGGAAGAGCTTGTTTGAGGTATGAGATTTAGTGCCATGTTAAAAGTTATGCTTTTCACATTCATATTGTGATTTTCATCTCTTGAGTTTGGAGTTAACATGAGTGTCGTTGAAGACTGAGCTGTTTAATGTTTAGAGGTTTGTATAATACCTCTAAGTGGTGATAAATGAATTATAATTGAGAAAACATTAATAGCTTAAAAGATTGTTGTTTTGTTTGAATTTTAAAAAGGATGATTTGGTTACTAGAAATTATATTGGAAGTTTAGAACCTGTTTTACATGTTAAGTAATGGTTTGAGTTTTATTAGTTTGTTTTATAGTGTGATATTACAGGAACAAAATAATGTTTCGATACACTTTCGTGCAAGTCGCATAGATGCGAACAGCACTAACACACTTTCGTAAAATGGAAATGGCCACAAGTTACAGTAGAGTACTCGAAATTGTGCAAAGTTTATTTTATTTTTTTAGAACCAGGACTTGTATATCTTTCTAACGGTATAAACCTTGCAATCTAATTCTTTTCCAGTAAATATAGATTTTAGTTTAAAGATGAACCAAAATTTGTCTCTACAATTTGATTTTTGGTATTGTTTTGTTAACTTCGAAATACCATAATTTCTTCGTCTGAAATCCATTTTACACTAATGACCTACCGAATTAAAAGTTATTAAGTCTATTTTGATATGGTATAGATCTTACCAGTAATTACTTAGTGTAGTGTGTTAGGATAGTTGGATATTTTCGGGGTATGAAAAAACCGTCGAAGTTTGTATTTTGTCTCTCTTTTCTTGTGGTCGGAGTTTAGTTTAGTTTCTCCACTCATTTCTTCTAATCTAAGACTCCTCACCATTTTACGTAGAAGACTCCGAGCACTGTTGCATCATATAGTTCTACATGGCTATCCTATCCTAGGATGCTTTTTGTAAGTGTTTCTTGGTAAAAAAAACTTTTGTTTTTCAATACATGCATGTTAGGGCTTGCTAAGGGCTAGGTTGGGGCTTGTACCCTCTGGGCGCTAGTTTGGCGCTCACAGAGCACTTGAGCGCCTCAGAGCGCTTGAGCGCTAACTCGGCGCTCGCTGAACACTTAAACGCCTATCTTTCAAAGGCCAACGCTCGTTCAGCGCTTTACCGCCTTTTGGACCCCTCATTTCAGATAACAGTGCTCCTTAAGCACTTAAGCGCCCTTTTTATTTTATGATTCCAAAGAGCAGTGCTCGCAGAGCGATCACGCGCTTCATCGGAGCGCTTGAAGGCGCTCGAATGGCGCATGAGCTCCTTAGGGCCCTGAGTCAATGTGCTCGCAAGTCGCTTGAGTACCCTGACCCAGTTTTTGGTCCAATCATGTTTCAGCCCCTTTTGCTATATAAGTTATAACAATTTCGTCCATTAGATTAAAAGAGTGTTTTTTGAACATTTAAGGAGGCTCTCTTCTCTCTCAAGGTGCATAGCATTTACTTCTTCATTTTCAGTCATTTTTGTAGCAACTTAAGTGATTTCAAGTGCATTTAAAAGTGTTCAAACTCCTTAGGTTCTCTATTTTCAAAAAACCACATCTTCATATATACTCACCCTTTTCATTCATCACATACTTGGCCGAGTTGACTCGAAGCAGTTGCCAAACGGAAATCGGGACGTTGAGCTCATGGATACTATGGAATCAAGAAGGTGCTCAGGAAACTAAGTCAAGAAGCGGAGTTAAGTCTACATTGGGGTAATGGTTGTAATTCCTTGGTCGTTTTGTTTCTTGTACCTTTGTTGATTCATAGTGAATTTTTTTGTATTGGTGTCGTGGTTTTCATCCCGGGGATATACCTTAGCATTTCCACGTTAAGTCTTTTGTGTCTGTCTTGTATGTTTTTGTTGTACTTCCTTGTCATAAAAGAACTCATAGATTTTGTTTAAAAGAAAATAAATTTTTAATTAGCCTATTCACCCCCTAGGCTCAATCCTCCGGTTTTTAGCTTTTTCATGGTATACTTATACTGGTGTTCTATAGAAGTGATCTTGGTAGTGTGTGGTTTGAGGTGAAATTAAGTAAATCGGTAAAGTCAAATGATCTCTAATAAATTCTAATCCAATTTTGAATAAATTTAAAATTTACTAAAGGCATGAGTAACATCTCAATGTATGTTTAAATAATGACTCCAGCTCTCAAATTGAGCATTGTTCATACATGAACATTGATGCATCTCTACATATAAAAGGTTATGATAAGATTAGTTATGGTCGTGTTACATATTCTAGGTGTCAAAGAGGTCGGCCAATCGGGTTTTAAACCCAGGAAGTGAGCATCTAGTTCTAGTTGTTGCTATACAAAGGTGGGTAGGTTATGATAAGATTAGTTATGGTCGTGCTACGTATTCTAGGTGTCAAAGAGGTTGGGCAATCGGGTTTTAAACCCAGGAAGTGAGCATCTAGTTCTAGTTGTTTCTATAAAAAGGTGGGGTGTTTCTGACACTTATCTAATGCGTCTATAAATTGTGATGCATATACTTCTATTTATCTCAAAATATGTTGAATATACGAAATAAAAATTGTGATCTATGAATTGTATTGAGATATGAGAATCTATGGACAATATCTTCTTTGTGATGAAGAAAATAAAAATGTATTTTAATTCCATAGCCTACATATGAATGTGACGCAGTGTCACATTGGAGTACAATGATGCACTATAAATGGTCGTAGTTTCGAATTGAGCTTTGAAAGTTAAGCTCTGTTATGTTTTTAGAGTTTTAATGATATTTGACAACTTCTTAGACAAAAACCAATTTAAATGTATTTGATATTTGAGTTGTATTAAAAGTCAAAAGTTTGAGTTTTATTTGGATTAGAATTTTATTCAAATTTTAATGTCCCATTGGACAAGTACTCTAAGCATTTGGTACAAGTTGAATGAGCACAACGATGGGACAGGGACTCTAATCAAGTTGGAATTGGAGCTTAAAGCAAAAACGTGTAAAGTTAGTAGCAGAGAAAATCTTCTGGTCATTGCCATAAATGAGCTAGCATTGGACCTTGGAAAGTGTTCTAAACAAAAAGAAAGCTTCAACATGCATTTTAATTTCAAGAGCTACAATGTACGTGTTCTACTAGTGGACCGCTCAAGCGGTTCATGGTTGGCTCGAGTGGTGGATTAGCCGAGAGTTACTGTTTTGGACTCCGAAAAATAAAGTTTTGGTCTTATTAAAATTCTGTAAAGAATCCCTCTTTAACTAAGAATGTTTTCTTGGCTTCTCATATTATAAATAGGGGTCATACACCGAGTTCAGAATTACTTCACAAAGATAAATTGTAGGGGCAAATAATTGAAAATCAATTCTCTAGAGTCTTCGGAGCTCAACAAGAAAAATTTATTCTTGATTATTTTAGGTGGATTCCTAAGATTACCTTTGGTAGATTCCTAAAGTTGCCGTCGATGGATTCTGACGGTGAAAAATATTAAGGATTCGATACTTTGAAAAGCACTAAAGATTTGATGTGGTGGTGATCAAGTACGGAAAACGATGTAAGTAGATTCGGCAAGCGAGGCTTAAGGCATCTAGGTTGAAGGTTCGACTAAAGTCTTTAAGTGTTATGTAACTGTTCAGTGGTATAGTACTTGATTTACCTGGACTTGAATTAGTCCCCAGGTTTTTACCCGAGTTAAGGTTTTTCACGTAAAAAATCGCAAGTGTCTTATTACGCGTGATTGTTTTTTTTAATTGTTTATGGTTGCCTAAACTTAAAATAATTCAACGGATAATATTGTTGCCATCCCGCTGCACATAAAATAATTCAAACATTGTTCCCATAGCTTGATGTGGGTGTTGAATGAGTTCTAGTCATCTTTAGTCTTCTAGAATTTGATTCGAGTTTGGGTTTTGTAATATGAACCTTGTTGGCTTTGAGTTTTTTTATTTATATTGTAGTGCGATGGCACAATTACAATTGCACAGTTGTGCATACCATTGTATTCTTGTATATATCGCTTTGGTTATTATTCTTTTGTGGTCAGTTAGTATTTGTCTTATTCCACCCCTGCAGGGTCTCGTCTTTGAGAATGAGCAAGGCCTTACACCTATATTTTCGTGCGGCATCTGAACATGCATACAAAAAAATAAAATGGTTGTTTTTCCCCTTTCCTGTCAAGTCATCAACTAAACGAAGGCTTAGGTGTACAAAAAGATTGTCCCGGGAAACATTTGATCATTGCAATCATGATTCATTAGGAATAAGTGGTTGCTAAGTTGTCGAGGTAGAAAATCATATTAGAATAATGAGACTGAGAGTATATAAAGCTTACACATTGCTTTTCTTGGCTGTATCTACTGGTCACTTCTTGGAAGCGTGCCAAGGCCTACAAATCATCACCCGTGAAAGATATAAGCATGCATGAATTACCAAAAACTAATAAGAACCATCACCAGAAGACCAGGCGCCATTACCTTTCTGTATTCCGTCTCAAATTGCCGTAGCTCCATTCTCTTCCTTAAAATCTGAGCCTCAATCTCCTTGAGATTGTGTGTGGTATCCTCGTATGACTTTGCACAAAGGGCCTCAATCATATAACTAGCAGTTTTGAAGAAGTTATCGCCTGTGCAAATCAAGGTCGAAGTATAAAAACTTTATACCTTTACTGCACAAGCAATTTATATTACACTAGTGGCACCAGAAACCAAGAGGAGGAAAAGACGAATTAGCAGCTTAAAAGCTTTCAGAGACAAATAGGCAGCTTATAAACTGTTCAGACCATAGACGGCAAATATGTGGGTGCCAGCTTTTAGTTCTGATACTTCGCAAGGTTGTAGGCCTTCTAATCTCTTAAAGAAAGCAGCTTCAGGGTCCTTAGCCATTGCTAACTGCACCACCACGATGATGAATTAATTCATCATGAAATAAACCATAAAAGGGAGATATTAGACAACAAATTGGAAAGCAATGATGGGACCTCACATACCGCATTCACAGTTGAATCCATTCTGTACACTTGAAAATGTAAAAAATACATCCCTGCAGATGTCACTTTGCCCGTCTTCTCGCTGTCTTCCTGCGTGCAGAAATTATATATTAACTAGTTCAGCCACAGGAGGTTAATCGCAATATTACCGAATGCTGAAGGGAAAATATACTGAAGTAAACAAGGAAATGCTCTGATGAAACTTCTTGGGTATCATTAGGTCATGGTTGTAAAGACTTTTTAAACAATTTCCCCAATACAATAGAAACTGAACAATTCTTACCAAATAAAAAACAGAACATGAACATGACCAGCACTATTTGCATGGTCGTCAACATTTATCTAAATTGTTTTTTTTCCAAAAAGAAAGAAGAAATTATATCATATCAATAAATAGAAGTTGACAGCATTAAATTTGCTGCTAGCCTTCGTAAGAAATCAGCGAAGTTCTTAATTTCAATTCAAGCTGGCAATTCATGCATGGTCGTTAGCATTTATCTAAATTGTTTTTTTTTTCCTCCCAAAAAGAAAGAACAAATTATATCATATCAATAACTAGAAGTTGGCAGCATTATTTGCTGGTAGCCTTTGTAAGAAATCAGCAAAGTTCTTAATTTCAATTCAAACAAATAGAATGTTAGAAGCTTACATGGATTCGGGTACAAGTACCACATTCTAAATTGATATTCATCATCTCTTCTAAATTCATATTCCAATATCTTGTCACTTTCCCCCATACTAAACCTGCCCTTTAAAAAAAATGTAATAAAGTGCCACAATCAAACTAGTGTATAATCGGGTTACATAAATTTACAATAATGTTTTTAGATTTTCATATTTTTATATTTTTGTCCTATGATGTAATTTTATAATGCCACTAGCAATACAAGACAGCGTGTGATTTCAAAATCCTATATAATTGAGATAAATGACTTTTTTAGGAGGTCTGCAAGATCGCAACATATATAGGATTATGGACTGTATGCTCCAACAAATTGAGGGAAAGTTTTCAAAATTCACAAGTTACAGGTGTACCATTTAAGTGGGGCAAAAGACATTCAACAAATAGTGTTTCTAAGGTTAAAAGACTTACCAAAATGGAGAAATTTTTTAATTGAATATCCAACCACAACTTATTTATTTATAGATTAAGAATTAACATCAAAAAATCCAATAAAAATACTCAATACTATGGGACCTTGGGTTTTGAACTTCGAGGGAGCAGCACTGCTGCTACATTCAAAAATGTGTAGTACTGAAGAGCATAGATTCCATGACAACTTTCCTAACCAAACCAAACTAATCCTTGAGTCCAATTTATTGGGATCGGGTACATAAATTCTCTTTTGCCATTATGCTCTATCAAGGCCTATATGTTTCGTTAGGTTTAATAAAATTGTATCCTTTCTTACTACAATGTACAGTATGCCATATCAATTTAGGTCTTTTGCCCTAGTTTTGCTATTAACAATATCTTATCATTCTTCTTTAATATTGCATCTATTGGTCTATATTGTATGTATCCAAAATTCTTTAGTCTATTTTTTCTCAACTTATAGAACCTACTGTTTCACGGATGCTTTCATTCTCTCACAATTTGGCTATTAAAGCTATTTTCTTAGAATTAATCTCAATGTTACCAAGCCCCACAAAATGTGTAGGATTTAACACAACCAAAATTGTCCAAATTGGGATCTTACCATGGATCCTTCAAGCAATCTATAGAATTGCATTGCGTAACATATATAACTAACAAACTCCAACTCAAGTTGTCCAACTTGGGATCTTACCTTGGATCCTTCAAGCAATCTATAGAATTGCATTGATCTCTCTCTCTCTCTTATTTTGTCTTCATTATCTATTTTCACCCTGATGGCCTTTCTTGCACCGTGTGGTTAGTCAAATTTTTATTGCAGAGCCTTTCTTGATTTAGTGATATTTTTAATCTAGTAACAAATGACATGACATGTCCGAGAAGCGTTCATGTCTGACATGTATCCGGCATAGCAATGGCACCTATTTTGGTGTGTCCGTGCTTTCTACGTATAACTATATAGTGAAAAATAGAAGAGAGAGAAAAAGACGGTCGCCTATTTATTTTACATAAGTAACAAAAAGATGGTCACCTATTTATTTTATTTCACTTTGTTAAGTAGAATGCCGACTAGATTATTATGGCCCTATATAATGAAATCAGATGAAACAAAGTAACTATATATACGGTCAAGTAATCGATTAGTAAAATAGAGTTGCAGTTTCACCTACTCGGTAGAGGGGTTCAACTACTGACCAATAAGTTATGGGTTGGGTAAATAACACTTACACCCCCTGTATTTAAGGGTCATATCACTGTCATCCCCTCAATTTTTGAAATATCACTGCACCCCCTTACTTTTTTATTTTTGTAACACTTAAGGCTCGTTTGATAATCCGGATTTGATTGAATTGCATTAGTAGTGAGGTGGGATTGGTAATAAGGTGGGATTAGTAATAAGGTGTGATTAATTTTTTTGTTTTTGAATTGAGTGGAATTAAATAACGGACTAGATAATGATTTACCATTGTATTAAGTTAATTTATTTTAAAATTAAC
>JAULJZ010195718.1:0-20322 GCA_032270985.1 Heliamphora pulchella | reverse complement strand
TATTTATATGGTAAATATTAATTATTGACGGAATCCACGTCCCGAAAGATCGGGATTGACGATACCCCCTTAAGGATTCTTATAAGTTTTGACTGGGCCAAACTCTGCAGGTGGATTTAATTATCCAACGGTCAAATAAGTTAAGTGGAAGGGCTTAAGAAATATCAAGATGCCGATTAAATTAAATTTTTAGTAATTAAATTTAATTGGCAGGTATCGAGAATCTTAACGTTGGGAGAAATGGTAAGTATTTAATAACAGGAGCTCAATGCAAGAAGGTCTTGAAATTATAGGTTAGAGTGCAATTATAGTTCTTTAGTGACGTGAACTGTAATTCAGTATTTTATGAAAATTACAAAAATCGCTGCGTCTTTCCCTAATTGCAGAAACCGCTGGTAGGTATCTGTGTTCCACTAGAAGTCTTACTCATAATTACTCCTCAAGTCCCTACTGTAACCCTATATATGTGCGGGTAGGCTGAACCAGTTTTATATTGATATATCATAATTTGTTTTTCAAGACTAAATATATCTGGGTTTTGCCGGTACGAGTTCTCAATAGTCCGTAATCCACACTACGTTCGAGGATTGCCTAAGATAATACAGTAGAAGATCTGACAGGAATTTCAACTCGGAATCAAATCGTAGTTGAAGAATCGATCGACAAAAAGTGTTCTTCTAAATTAACTTTGGTTGCACGGATTTTATTTTGATCATTCGACGCCAAAAGTTTTATCTGGACCCCGTTTCGGCATTTGCCCGTCCAGATAATTTTTTTCGTAAATCGTTGACAAAAACAATGATCTTGACAGTATTGCCTCCAACAGAAACTCATGCCTTTAGGGGCTGTGCTTTGGCTAAATCTGCTTGGCAATAATTATTTGACATCATGATGTGGGATTATACCAAAAATAAGAGAGATTTCCTGCTTTGGGTTGAAGAGGTCTTTAAAATTTTGGATAATTGAGGAATTAAAATTTTTATAGTTGGATGCTGGAGCATATGGCACAACAAAAACTTGGTTGTCAAAGGAAATAAGAGCAAGACTTCAAGTGAGATTACCAAATTTGTAGTGGAGTACATTTCAGAGTATCGACAAGGGGAAATAAGATTAAATGGCTCCCAACCAAACAAGCCTACAGATAGAAAGTGGGAACCTCCAAGGAACGAATGGATCAAGACAAACTTTGATGGAGCACGTAGCAATGATGAAAAAGCTAGCATTGTAGTGATCCTTAGAGATGATAAATGGAATATCTGGGTTTCTTGAGTGGATAGCTTAGAAATAGCTATAAACAATGACCATGTGAAAATTCTGAGGGCTTTAACAACTGTAAAATTACTAAAAAGATGAACATGTGCAAGCTTGACCTAGAAGGAGACTCCCTTGGAGTGATCAATGCCATTAATATCAATGGAAAAACCAAAGACATAGATGCAAGACGTTCATTTGCTATTCGCTCACTAGTTAATACTGAGTTTGTAGTTTAATTTTAACTATTTCTTGTCTTTTTAGGTAGTCGTTGAAAAAGAAAATTAAGAACTCATAAATTAAAGTGATATGATACACTAATTCAATAAAAATAAGAAGGCAATAAAGTTTACAGAAAAAATGCCACATCGTGATTTTAAAAAAGATTTAATTCTTTTTTTAAAAACAATAACAATATATTATCCCCATATAATTTTGGATTAATCTGCAGATGCCTAAAAATTATTTTCTTATCATCAAGTAAAACGAATTGTGTTATTTTAGAATCAACAGCATTATGAATTATTATAAGAATGACACCAACCAAAAAAAATAGAGAAATAATAAAAATTATTCCACGTAAGGTTGTTAATTCAGTCACAATTTTATTCCAATGTGTATTAATCTAGAAACCATGCTATGTGATACCAGCTATTGAAAAAAAATTATACTTTCTATTATAATATTATGCAAAGTATTTAATATACAAGATCTTTAATCTAATATATTTGAAGAAAAACTGAATATTATAATTAAAAACGTACCTTCAACAGCCATTGATATTTGATTAACTAAATAAATAAAATCCTTACTTAAAATTCTTAATTATTGGCTCACCTTCTTTACTTGATCTCTAACATTTCAAAATAAGCCTTTACTGTAATTGATGAAAATTAATACATGTAAGAAATGGTTATTCTATCTTATATAAATGAGAGAAAATGACACATAAAATTTGTAATATCTTGGTATCCCACATTGAAAAATGAAAGGGAGTTCCCGGGTTATAAAAGAAAAATCTTGGATCCTTACATTCAACGAGACATTTTCCCAAGTGGTAGAGATCCTAGCAGAACTCCGCAGTTAAGCGTGCTTAGGCGGGAGCAATGCAAGGATAGGTGACCCCCTGGGAAAAACAAAACAGTGAGGGTTTTACCCAAAACGGACAATATCGTTGCCATGTGAAGGGTTGGGGTGTTACAGATGATATCGGAGCCGACTCTGCTCACCTCCGAGTGTGGGCCCCTGCCGTCTCGCGTGACACGTGAGCGGGCTACAGAGCGGACAGGTCGATAAGGACTCGCAGGCTACCGGAGCTGACAGGCTACTAGACGGGGACATGCAGCCCTAAGGGGGTGGATTGTGATATCCTGGTATCCCACATTGGAAAATGAGAGGGAGTTCCTGGGCTATAAAAGAAAAATCTTGGACCCTTATATTCAACGAGACCTTTTCCCAAATGATAGAGACCCTTACATTCAACGAGACCTTTTTCCCAGGTAGTAGAGATACTAGCAGAACTCCGCAGTTAAGCGTGCTTGGATGAAAGCAATGCAAGGATGGGCGACTCCCCTGGGAAGAACAAAACTGTGAGGGTTTTGCTCAAAGCGGATAATATCGTTGCCATGTGAAGGATCGGAGTGTTACAAAATTACTCTTAGAAAAATTCCTATTCATCAATGGTTTCTTTCCTATCTTAAAGAGTTTTTTCCCATCTTAAATTCAACTATGTTAGATGAACCGTATCCATAATTAACTTTACGATAATTTTGTAGAATCTAAATACAAATAAAATATGTAAAAGAATAAGACTAATCGGCCACCATAAAACTCACCAAAGGCTAATGGCTATAAAACACTCGTTATAATAATTCAATTTAATAAGGACAAGATTTAATCTTTTACTTTCTCTAGCATTCAGCAAAATGTAAAAAGGGTATTTTACAAAAATACCTTTCGCACTTGTATAGATTCTTATCCAACAACTAAAATAGAATATTTTAAATCATACTTTAAAATGTGATAACTTTTATTTAGTTATCCACTTAAATAAAATAAAATACTTTAGAATTCTCTTATTTTGTTGTATCAAACAAGATCTATAGTAGATACTAAGTTATATACATAAAAATAACAAATAAACTTTACTATTAGTGATATTTCAGACCTAGGGAGCGAATGGGGGCGGCCGCCACCCCAAGATTTTGAAAAAATTGACTATTATAATAGTATTAGTTCAAAATATTTTATGATTATATAGATTCATCCCTTTAAGATTTTTTTTAAAATTAATATATGCTCTTCTAAAAACTTACAAGAATAATTCATCCCTCCTAAATTGAAATCCTACGTCCGTCCCGAATCATAGCCATAAATATTACTATGGGTGAAAATTTCACTTCATAAAGTTTCACAGATAGATAAATTTCACTATCAGTAAAATTACAACTAATTTTTTAAAATTATTCACCGAAAAAATAATATCTTTTAAAATTAGTACAATCAATATATACATCTCAAAAAATTGCAAGAAATTTTAAGAAATGAATAATGCAAAATGAATAAAACTTCACTATCAGTAAAATTTCATTGTAATTCCAAGAAATAACAGCCAAAAAAGTAATTTTTTAAATTAGTGAAACCAATACCTAAACTTCAAGAGATTGCATGAAATTAAAAAAACAGAGTAAAAAACAAACAAAATTCATCAAACACAATCATGCATAAATAAATTTTTATTACTAATAAAGTTTTACTAATAGATAAATTTATCTTCGTATCGCGAAGACTTTTTTCTTCTTTTAGAACCTTTTGATTGTATGACTATTTTTATGGAGATTGAGTTTTATTAAAATAAAAGGGATTTAAACAATGGAATAAAGAGCCATAAAAGGATGTGATAAAAGATTGGATATAATGGATATGACTATGAAGTAGAAATTATATTATAAAATTATTTTCGCAATATTTTACTTTTATGGAATTAATTATTGGACAAAAAAATGTTATTATTTCAATTTAATATTTTAATTTAATAGGAAAATAATTTGAAAAAGCATAATCTTGACAATCATACCACTCTTTAGTTTAATTATCTCTTATTTGATCTTACAAATTCAATGTAACTTATCCAAGTGAACTAATCAGGAGACTATAATTCCATCTTCAAACATGCTAGATCAACACAAAACCAAAAAGGCTGGCAAACTACCCACAAAAGAAATTACACAGTAAGATGAGGGGCATAGGTCTCGATTGGCAATTAGCATAAAAGTTAATTTTTTTATTTCTTTTTTACATTTTTAGTTAAAAATCTAAATTAGATTCAAAGTATGTTGTTTGTTAGTTTAACTTTTAAGTTAACTTTTTTAAGGTTTATATATGTATATATATGAAAGGATAAAATTGTCAATTTTAAACAAAAAATAAAAAAATTAGCCTTTTTTCAAACAATCAACTTTGATATTAACAATTATATGTAGTTGATAGTAATAGTAAATAAGTTATGAATAAGAGTTTTATTGTATTTTAAAAGTTATGAGAATTTAGGCTTCTATGTAAGACTTACCTATTGGATTAGGCTTCTCTCCTATGTAAGACTTAACTACCGGGTTAGGCTTCTCTCCAGTCCTGTTATGGACTGGTGAGGTCTATTTGAAGCTTTTTGGATCTAAAATAAATATATTTTGATGATTTAAACTATTTATTTTATTATTTTTAATTTATTTATTATTACTGTAAAAAATCAAATTAATCGGATATTGTTAACTACTAAAACAAATCACATTTGTGTGAATAAAATGAATAATAAAATAAACATCACAACTTATTTTTATTAACTCAAATGTAATTTATGAAGGCAGTTAACGATATCCGATCAATTTGCTTTTTTACAATAATAATATATAAATTAAGAATAATAAAATAAACAGCTCAAATAATCAAAATGTATTTATTTTAAGTCCGAAAAAACTTCGACATGACCTCTCGAGTCTATAAAGAGAAGCTTCACCCTTACCTAAAACTCTTGGGTCATTTTTAGAGATGTTGATTAAAGGATGATCCTAAAACTCTGTTGAAATCTACACTACACCCAGTCTTATAATTAACTTATATTTTTGTTTTTTTTTTTCTCAAAATTAAGTGGCGACTCTGGTTCCAAAAGAAGTAAAGACATTCTAGTTTTAAATTTTAGGTTTTACTTTTAGGTTTTACTTTTTCTGTAAAATTTTTAAAAAGAAGATAGACAAATTTTCTTTATGCCACGGCAAAAAGACAGATTTTCTTTACTCTAGACAAATTTATGACTCTGTCAGAGTAATGACTTATTTATTTATTTTATTTTGATTATTTTCTTAATGAACTTTTTTAATATTGTCAACTTATTATACTTTTCAAACTTCCCTTATGAATTCTACTTGAAAGTAATTGTTTCGGCCAAAACATAAAAAAGTTTTAAAAAATAAAAATAAGTTAATAAATTAAATTTTATATTATTTATTTTTATTTTTAGTAAAAAAAAATTTCTCTTGATCAAGATTCTTTACTTCATTAATTTCTCTCTTCGAGACGTTTCGTAAAAATAAAAAATTTAATCAAAAAATAAAAAAATAACCAAAAGAATTTAAAAAATCACGCTAAATTAGCCCAAACATAGGCAATAAGCATAGAATTTTCCCAGAACTACTAACATGCAAATAAGAGAGACTCTAAGGGCCTGCTTGATGCCCATTTTAACAGCTGGGATTAGACTATCAATTTAGTAGGCCCTTTTATACTATGTTTGTTTGTTGTAGCTTGGGCTAGACTACCAATTTGGTCGGGCATCTCTATCCCACCTATAGTTGGATTAACAATATTGGGAAACACCCGTTATTGGTAATTCAATTCGAGTGAATTAATTTTAAGTAGACCATTTTATTATTGCTATCCTTGACTTATTTCGAAATTGCCCCTTGTTATCCGTCACTTCTCTTCTCTCACACAAAAAAAAAACCTAGGACTGACCATCACCATTTCTTGTTCTTGATCTCACCATCACCATTTCAAATTCAAGATTGCCCCCTTCGATTCTCAATTTCGCCTTGGATTGGGATTGTTGTTTCATGTTCTTGCCCTCTCGATCTTACCATCACCGCCTTCGTTCACCCTCGCCATCACAGCCTCCCTTCACTCCCGTCTGCATCGCCGCCCTCCACCCTCGCCATCAATGCCGCCCTCTACTCTCGCCATCCTTTTTTTTTCACTCTTAATTCTTTGCCGAAGACGAAGAAGATGAAAAAATTGGCTGATTTCCCTTGTAATTATTTTTTATTTTGAACTATAAATTATATGTTTAAAAATCAAAAATTCCAATGACTGAATTTAAAAGATTTTTAAAAAATTAATGAAAAATCAAACAAGTCCAAATAAATAACATAAATTAAAAAAATTGTTTTATTATTTATTTAATACAAGAATAATATTGGAGATTAACAAATATAAACCTATCACACATGATTCAATTCCACCCAAATCAAATATAAGTTTATCTAATCTATTACCTAATTCTACGTAAATCAAATATGAAAAAATTACTATCACTTTATTACTAATTCCGCTTTATTATCATTCTATACATTAATTTTATCTTATTATTAATCCCATTCAACCTGCAGCAGATATCAAATGGGGCCTAAATATGCAATTTTTCTCTTCTAACACATATTTACATAAATATTAATACATCTACTAATTTTTATATACATAAATTAGGTATTCAAAGAAAAACAAGAATGAGCCAGCAAACAAGTTGCATGGTCATCAATCCAAAAAACCAAACCTTGCACAAGGGTAATAATTATTTTCGAAATATCACCTGATATTGTTTATGAAGTATTTTCATTTAATAGTGTAATAAAAAAATATTTTGTATAGAACAATATAATCATATTTTGTTCGGAAACTAAAGACAAAGGTAACTCGCATAATGTGCATTGATTATTTTTATTTGTTAAGATCATCACTATGGTGGTATTTGACAAAACTACTAGTAATAACTTTTAATTTTTATTTATAATTTTAGTTATAAGTTACAAATTTTTTAAAATACCAACCACTTTTGTTTTATAATTTATTTATTTTAATTATAAGTTATAATATTTATCAAACACTCACAATTTTTATTATAAATTATAAACTATAAATTATTAATTTTAGTACTTCTAAGCACCGCGTATATATTATTGCCTTTGTAATACTCCATAAAAAGCATTTAATAATTTGCCGCACAAAGGGGATTCTTTTATCTTTTCCCAAGCGTGTTGCTGTGTCAATCGAGGTTGTTTCACTTTTTTTCTCTTTAATTATTTTTATATTAATTTAATTTTTATTGTTATTATAAAAAAAATTATATATAGTTTTGCCCGTAGTGGACAATGTTTGGGGGGTAATGCCTGTGCGTGCATTGTTTTTGATGGGAACAAGGTCACACGGTTGGCCACTTTGACTCATCTTGCTTCTTTAATTCCTCTTCCCTTGGTTAAACACTAATTAAAAATGAAAATTATTAGATACTTTAATAATATTATACGCTAATTTTTTTATAAATAAAAAAATTAATATAAACTCGCCAAGATAGTCCAACAGTTTAAAATCATTACGGGAATCAACTGTAAACTCGAAAGTCTTGTGTTCGACTCCCGCTAGAAGCGTCCTGACTAAATCAATACCTGTAATTTGTGGGTGATTGCAGGTATTTATATATTTACGCTTTAAGGGTGGGTCTAAATGGCTTTTGCCTTAAGAGTAGTTCCTTCGTCATCAATTTTTTTTTAAAAAAATAAGTAAATAAATCATACTTTGGCCTTATCTTCGAATAATAGCTTATTTATTTTATTTTATTTGGTTTATTTTTATTTTTAATAAAAAAAATTTATTATTTATTCAAATTATTGTATTTTTTTAGACTTTACTCGTTGAGACAAATAAAAAAAGTAAGATCTTTGTATGAAAATATAAAGAAATTTATAAAAAAACATAAATAGGCTAAAATAAGTCAATAATTTAAATTTTTTATTTTTTATTTTTTATTTTCATCTTTAATAATTTTTTAATCTTTTAATTAAAAAAATATTTTTTTTAATTTCTCTCATTAAGACAATTTGAAAAAAATAAGTTTTTAACCAAAAAATATAGAACAAAATAATTTAGAATCACACAAATTTGACCAAATAGGACCTTTATCTCTCGTATAACTAATAAAAATATGTTAATATTATTGCGGCCGACGTGTTTTTTTTATCATTAAATTTTTCATAACTATTTAATAATTATATAGCAAGTAATACAAGTAAAGTACACATTCACGAGAGTTAAAAGAAAAACAAAGTAATGTATATATGCTCATTAAATATGGTTACAAGCATACATTAATTAACGCAATTGTATAATGAAAGTGAGATACTTGGAATAGGGACCAACTTTGGAATGAACACATTGTACGGCTGCTTGTCTTTTATGGGATATGTCTTGGTTTGATTATTTTAATTTTACCCTCTTTTAAGGCCTTATTTATTATTTCAGGTTCTGATTGACAATTAGTATAAAATTTAAATTTTTAAATTTTTTATTTTTTACCTAAAAGGTTTAATTTAGTTTAAAGTAAATTATTTAATAACTTAACTTTTAAGCTATTTTTTAAACAATTAGCTGTTTGGTTAAAAAATTAACTTTTTTTTTTTTAAGTGAACAATTTTATCTTTTTATATATTTGATATTAACAATTTTATGTAGTTGATAGTACTAGTAAATAAGTTATAAATAAAAAGTATTATTGTATTTTAAAAATTGAATAGAATATTTTGAGAGTTTGTATTTTGATGTGATTTTTCAATTTTTTAATTTTTTGATTTTTTTGACAAACGGGCCACTTTGATTTTTTGAGCCTATTTAACCAAAAGTCAAAAAATCAAAGTTTCCAATCAAGATAATATAATAGAATGGATAAATAATAAGGGTTTATTTAGTATGTTGGATGGTATTGGGTAAGATAGAAGGGCTAAATAATATTGTGAATTTTACATATTTTTATTAGTACCAGAGAGTTATAGAATGAATTATATGTAGACTAAAAAAATTTAGTTTATGTTTGGCTAGAGTGAAAAAAAAAATTGAATAAAAATTGTATGAGTTATTTTTTATCGTTAGATAATAAGAGAGATAATCAAGGGTCTAATACAAATCATACTAAGAGAGCCTGAAGGTATTATTAATACCATGAATTAGGTGTTACTAATTTTTCATTTGCCGAATTATTAGTTTCAATCTTATGATATAAATGCAGAATTGGTCATGCCGGGAGACAAAATATGATTTGTAGGCCATAAATGTGTGCACCTAGCATTTTTTAAATAATTATAATAATAGTATTATATATATGTTATATCAAAATATTATGAATAAAATTAATTTTAGTTTATGTTTGGTGAACATAAAACAAAAAATGGGAAACGATCTAACTTGTAGAGTTATTGTTCTAATAATAGGAAATAGTTTTAAGCCTAATACTAATAATAGTGAAAACTTGATATTAGTTATTTTGAAAATTATTTAGAATATGTACGACTATTAGTAAGAAATCACAACACGTGCGCAGCTATTAATATAAAGGTAGCAAAAAAAAAAAAAGAAAGAAAGAAAGAAAGAAGAGACAGAGACAGAGTGAGTCCTCTTATTCTCTAATCCTATTTAATCCTTTCCTAATCTCCACAACAAACAAGTCTTAAGTTTCTTCTCCTTACCTTAAATTTATAAGTTGTGCTACAAATTCAAAAAAGTGACCCAAAAAAATACTCAAAATTTAAAATAAACATTTTGGATACACCTTAAGTATAGCTCACAAAAAAACAAAATTATATCCTCACACTTCAATTACTTGTTTGAAAAAGATGAGACCTTAATCAAAGAATTATAGTACCATGTTTGTTGCTCGGTCGAGCTACTCTACCTGACATTACATTCATCCTTCTTGACACCTTTATTAGGAAAATTTAAAATTTCTAGTTGTAGAAAAAACTAGCTTCTTTCTCATTTTCTTTTCATTTTCTTCTTCTTTTTTCTTCACATGTCACTCATAGTTGTAAATACCGTACGGGTTAATTAGTATATACCATTTTGACACAAAATTAGTACATTAATTACTTAGTTATATACCGTTCAAAGTACCAATTCATACCATATGTCCCGAATGATATCGACTTGTACAGAATTGTACCAAAAAGTAGTGGATACTTCCTAGTCTATAATTAATTTTTTTTAAAAAAATAGTTTTTACTTATTTTTTGTCTCTAATTTTCCCTTATTTTTGTATAGTCTACTTCAGGTTTCAAATAAAACATAAAAGCAGAGTTCTAAAACTAGTTAATTTTAATTCATTATAAAATATATTAATATTAAATTTATATTATTTTTAAATGAGTTATAATCTCATTATAAATAATAAAACTAAAAATTAATTTAGATTAATTAATTAAAATATTACATAACTCATTTGAAAACAATATATATTTAATATTTAATATTTTTTTTATAAAGAATTAAAATTTTATGTTAGATAGATATTCATGTTGTACTAAATTACTTAGTGTTGAACAATAATTTTTTAAATATACATATATTATAAATTCAAAATGCTGCTAGTTCACATTTTGGGCTCAATCTTGATAATGGGCTGAGATCAACCCACAATGCTAAGCCCGCTAAAAGAGGCAAGTTTAACAGAAAAAATAAAGTAGCACGTTATGGCCTGGTTATGAAAATTAAATTGAAAAAGGGGAGGTGGTATTGGATTAAGTCATGAGGGTTCTAAACCGAGTGATTATTGGCCGTCACATGAGTAAGGTGAGGTAGTGTCTTAAGCTCATTGGGAGTCACACAATCATTTGACTTTCTTACACTTGATAATGAATCCCACATGATTGTGTAACTGCTAAGAAACTCGGGGCACCACCTGACCCCGTCACACGTGACAACGAATATTTTTTTGTTCTGAACATGCCTAATGTCAATTTAATTATCAATTTTAAATTACCAAGTGAAGTAATAACCAATCAAATCCTATGAAAAAAAATCATTAGATGAAAACAACAGACCAATTAACTAATAAGTTTTACTATTGGATTAAAAAATTATAGGATTGCAAACGCTTAAGAATAACTAACCCTTACCCAATATATCTAACTCTGAATGTTCTCTACAAGCTTTCACACACTCGTTATCAATCACTGGTGAACCGACACTATCAGCCTTCTTGATTCAACAACCACGAAACTCCTCGCCACGATTTTCGTATCCAATTATTTCGCTCAAATGGTCAATTGTGAAGGTGATGAACAATATGTATATAAAGGTTTTGCAAATTAAAGAACTAATCTAAGTCATATGTAATGACAAGAAGATCATAACATAGTATTTAGAAGTGTGAGGGATTCAAAGATCAAGCTCTCAAGAATAGAGTGTTCCTACTTGTGTGACTATTGAAACCCTATCTAACGCCTAGTGATGTTATAATTACTTAACTCTAGAATTCTATACCACCAATGGTGTACAGTAATATTTAGTGCATATCACATATCTAACGCTATGCAGTGAACTATTAATCTTATCCAGCAGATGTTACACGTCTAGTGCTATCCAACTGAAGTCAAGCATTGACTAGTGGACCTCATTCTCAAGATAATAAAAATTGATTTTTTAGTTAAATCCTAGAGGTCCGCACTTATAAAAAAGATTATAGTGTGATCTGAAAGTGCATGTCACAATAATCGTATACCTCATGAATTTAAAGTGATGATGTTGTAGACTCATTTGTTTGAATATGCTTAAATTACACAATTTATAATATATGTAGAAACTCCATAATCTATAATACTATTAACTCTTACTGAAACACTTTTTTCAACATCCAAAGGCACTGGTAATTTTGTCCAATGAAAATTGCCAATCACCGTAACACAAATTATTCGCAAAGGATCAGTGCTCGGCTTGTTGAAAACATGTTTAGGTGTAAAAGTTTGAATACATTTTGAATCTTGTCAATTTGTTAAACTTTTTTTCATAAGCTGTTGCAGTATAAACAAAGTCAAGCTACTAATCTCGACGTGTGATCGACTTAATTAAGCTCATTTGAGATTGTTTCGAATAAAAAATAAGTTAATTTTAACACATTTTGTAGCTCGATAAGTTTTTGAATACAAGCTTGAACAGCGCTACTCGGCTCATTTATATGTAATTCTTCGTAGGTTGAATTGAGTGAGAGCTATGGATCCACAGTTGTTTCAACTTTCCACCGACATATTTTAATAGTTCTGGACGTCCAATAATTTGATATGAAAGTCTCAAAAGTGAAAGATAATTGTATCTGTAAAGGATATGAATTTTACATCGTCCAGTTAAGATCTCTCAATTCTCCCTATAAGGTGAGCTCCATCCTCAACCTACCAAAAAATCTTTTTCCAAGTAAAAAAACAAAACCATGCATAGTCCCGTGGTGCAAAATGGACAATTTATATGTTGATGCGAGTCGACAGAGAAGTGGTTCTATTTCAGTATCATAGTTGTATTAGCAGATATGCTATGAAATTAAGAAACTTCAATTTCATTTTTAAACATGAAAGACCTTTTTATTATCAATTAAACAATACAAAAAACAAACAAATATTATGATGTAAGAAGAGACAGATTTATTGGCCTAGTATGAGGAGCCTGACCCCTCCATGGAACTAAAGCTGAAACAAATCCACTGAATTGTGTATGAAACCTAGAGCTCATCCTTAGAAGGGGGCCTTTTAGGGTTATCTGAGGACAACTTGATGGGGTATGAGGCCTCCTTGGCAATGCCACACAGTCCCTCCTCCGCGTCTACCATCCGCTGCATCCTTATGTAGCCCTGCTCTCCCCATTCCGACCCCCAGGAGTTCTTCACAATCCAATATTTTGTGCCATCGACTGTTATCCCATAGCCCACAGCCGCCACCCCGTGGTCTAGCTCTGTGCCACAGTTCCCGGTGAATACGCCCTAATTGCACCAACATTTCAAAATTCAAAAACCATTAAGTTGCTGGTTGTTATGCAAGAACAAGATAGTTTCAATCCAAACAAACAGTAAAAGAACAAATCAATCACACAGCATACAAGATTACAACCTCAAGTCCCGTCTCCATAAGAGGCTCTTACACTATCTATGAGACACATACAAGACATCTTAAAACAATAAGTGAAAATTGTCATATGACTCATATCCTTCCCACATCGATAGAAGATAAAAATTATTTTGATATATATAGAAAAAAATGGATTATTAATCCAATAACTTGAAACCATATGACCTAAAATGCTTATGCTATTGGTAGTATATCACTTGTTTTTGTATATATCAGATTAGCGTTTAGTGGGATGGGGTATCACAAAAATCATGCATGATTAGGCCTGAGAGTGTGCTTAAGGCAGAGAGAAGCTCACCTCCGAGTAGAATTGCAGGTCAGACCCACCTGCATCTATGGCTACCGAGACAGGTTGATTTGCAACGGCTTTCATCAAGGAATTCTCATCATTTTCAGGCACGGCTTCATACCCGTCAATCATCACCACTGGAGAATTCATCTACAAAACCAATTGGGAGAAATCGAAAAGCAATTGACAAGTTTTAGATGCTAACAAGATGATATCTGTGAACAGCATATACCTTAGATGCATCACAGTTCCCATCTCTTGCGCTGTAAGGGTATATGGTCTCGGTTGTTAATCCCCCGTTTTTCTTAATGAACTCGAATGCATTTTCCATTAGTCCTCCATTGCATCCTTGGTTATCTGTTTCACAATCAACCAGCTCTTGCTCAGACAATGAGACGAGCTCATTTGTTTTGATTTTGTTGACACCCTCCACTGCCACCACAGCTGAAAATGCCCAGCAGCTACCTGCATCACAAATCAATTTAACGGTGTACATAGCAAGCAACATTTTGAGATGTAACACCAAAAAGTGAAAGTGCAGCTGCATTATATCAATTACAAAAATAACCCAATGCCAAATATTGGTGAGCTTGTGAAATAATGTTAGTCCAAAATTATATCAGTTGCGTATATATATTACTCATTTCATAAACAAGTGTTTCGTGTACTAGGCTGTCTGTCAATTAATCGACCCACGTGTTCAAAAATCACTTCAGGGAAAATCATTATGATCACGCTCTGTATGTAATTATGTGACGAAATCAATTTCGAAAGGATGTGAAACTGGAATCTGGATGCATGCTCTCCCTTGCGGGGGCGTGAGACCTAACACATAGATGGCGCACAAGATACAATCTTTTTTTTCTTTCTCTATTTTTCATAAATTCATATTATCGGTGTCATTAGGCTTAGGTCTTAGAAATAGGTTTGAGAATTTATAGAAAGAATGAAATACATCAATCAAGAAAGAAAGATTGGCAGGAATTTATTACTCACTCCCGGTTACTCATGAAAAAAAACTTAAAACAAATTATATATTTGCTTGTCACTTACTTTGCAGCCATTTGTTGAGAAAAATGCAACAATTGTTCATGAGAATGGAACTTACCACATTTGCCTTGGTCTTTGACAGCAGTGACTGCTCCTTTCTCCCTCCAATCAATGGATGGCGGCAGATTATCGGTATTCTCACGCATGAACCGGCCTGTCCCGCCCCGGCTGCCACGGAACATCCGGTGGTGCTGTATCTTCGAACCGTAAGCGCTTCTGAACTCGTGATTTGTCAGGTCACCAAACTTGTTGAGCTTCAACTTGTAAGGCCTGTCCATCTTGTTAACCTTGTGAATGTGATTCACATTCTCCTTGAACACGTTGAAGCGCTTATGTTTCTCGGTGAGGTCTCGAGACACCGCATGATGGCTCCTCCACCTCTCGTACAAGTCCCACAGGCTCTCCTCAGAAGCCAAGTCTTGTTCGGTGAACTCGATGCTCTTGGCCAGCCCAAAAATCAGCGCCATTGAAAGACTAACCAAGAAAGTCTTTCCTATATTCATAGCTAGAAATCAAAGTGGAGAAAATATAAAGATGGGAATGGGAGAACTTGAGAAGTATGGGTGATGAAGCTGGTTGATATGGTCTAGTTATGCAAGAGTATGTCCTTATATAACAAAATATTTTGGCTCTTTAAGGCCTTTTAAGCTGAAAATAAGGTGGGGAAAAGTGGGTAAAGGGAGTTTCTTTTTAAAGATTAATCTGCTATTTTTAGAGGGTGGTTGTCCAAGGTATATCTCTACATGAAATTAAGGGAAAAGTGAGTTTGTTATGAGATTAGAAACTGAAGACACGATTTCTATCCAGTGTGTGAGGAAAAAGGTAGTTTATATATGAAACTGCCCTGTCTTTTGTTGAATAAGAATAGCTTTTTTAAAAGCTGCCCCAATCACAATAGTTGTGTGTGTGGAAACTTCTCTATTTTTGGAAAAAAAATAGAGAAGTTTCTCTATTTTTGGAACTTCTCTATTTTTGGAAAAAAAAACTCATATGGATCAAACACCAATGACGACCGAGAAGTGGCAGTCAGGGATGATTGGCACTCGGAAAGCTTTTGAAAAACTTTATTATTATTATTGTAGTATTAGTTTTATATATTTTAAAATTATGTAGCTTGATTTTCTTTGAGCCTCATGAATCTCATTTTCTTGTTGCATCTCTGTGACCCCAAGGAGAGTAGGAGCTCTCCAGGTGATTCTAACTGCATAAGCGTTTTTTTTTTTTTGGACACCCATTTGTACAATTATTAATGCAGCGGTGTACAGGTGTTTTAATGCATAAAGTGGGTGTCTAAATGAGGGAAAAAAAAAGTCATTTAGAATCACCCAAACCCTTCACAGCCTGAGCCGTGTGATTGTTAAGGGCTGTAATATTCAACGAGTCATATTGAACCACCAGAAACAATGGGCAAATGGTCCTTTTCACCATTTTAGTTTCCGTAGATCCAACGGCCAGTTTTTAACAAGATCATTTTGGAATAAAGATAGACCTATTTTTTAAGTATCAAAAGCAGCAAACTGCAAATGGATCAAAAATAATGTACACCTCCATTGATCTGTGAAACCGAACGGGTTAAAGAACCTAAAAGGGTTGGTAAAAGCAACTTTCTGTTCAAAGAACTTGCAAACTAAGGGATTTGAGGTAGTAACAACTTGCAGAATTAGTGAAAGAAAAGTTAGAGAAGGCATCAAGTGAAAATTACAGTTGAGGATCCTATAATTACACCGCCCCAAATATGATGACGAAATAATTAAAACGATAATAAATAACAAAATAATTACACATAATACATAAAAGATTTACATGGTTCGACTTGCAAGCCTACATTCATTGATGAAGATCGGTAGAGGAGTCATTATGAAGAACGAGAATACAAAGAGCCAGCAATATCTGTTACTCCAACACACAATAGCCCTAGATACCATATGCACCTCTTTATAGGAATCCTAACAGTCTGTCGAAAAATACCCAAATGGCCATTTACCCATTAATCGGGTCAAGCGGAACTTGGATGGGTTATAAAGAAATACAAGTTGAATTCAAGGCACCAAACATAACACCATGTATCAAAATCATATACATGGAGTTTGTGAAACAAAAGAAACACAATTCGATTATGCTAGATATGTCTCTTCACAAAATTGGAAATCAGTCCGATATACGAAAGAAGTGATATGACATAAGACCTTCTAATGAGGTTTTTGATCTCCATCAACTGTGTAAGAGAAAAGCCAACTAGTGACATTTTATTGCTGATATTGACTTTTAACATCAAAATGTGATCTGAAAGCAATCAAATGGTTTCTCAAGCTAAAAGTTTCTACCTCAGAGCAAGAGAAGTGGCATCATCACCGACCACAGGGATCTCATTTACAGAATTATATGGTACTATTTACTTCTTTTTCTGCGCCTTGAACTATAGTATTTTAAAATTGAAGTCTTTCCCTCCTCAAACAAGCAAAAAAGGAACATCGACAAACAAGCCTTTCTCCATAGCCCGAAACTCAATAACAGGAGCATAGAATTATGATCTACATGCATATCTGGTAGACTCTGCCAAATAATTGAACACCTTCAATGGACCAAGGGACAATTTTAATTCAAAAGGTAGTAGAAGCAGGTTCTGTATATTTCTTGTCACAGCACTTGAAAATTATCATACACCAAATAAGAACAAGAAACACATCCAAGATCAAATCTAACTTCTAAATACAATAGTTTATCATTCCAGTCTGTTAACTCATCAGCAAAGAAACAAAATGACAAACAACAGTGTAACTAATGGTCTTTCAAAGTGAACATGACGAAGATCAAATGGTATAGAAACCTCAACAAGTATGTAAGGAAAGCAGCATACATGTCAGATTAAACCAGAGGCGGTACCGGTGACCAGTCTATATCTTGTAAGTAGGTATACTTTCTGCTTTCCCCTAGGCAAAAATTATTATCCTCTCTCTGAATTGGGGGAGGGTTAAGAAAAGTTCACAAGCTCAGGGAAGGGGAGGGTGAAGAAAAGTTCACAAGCTCAGGGAATATTTTTTTACAGTAGAAGAAGTGAAGGGATGTGGATTACTCAACAATCCCTCAGAAAATCCTGAACCAAACCATTTGTCCAAATGGAGCCTCGATACTTTCATTTTTTTAGTTCAATCAAGCCAACCATAAATTACTCAATTTGATAATAATAATAATAATAATATGAGTTCTCCCAAAAAATTAAATTAATTGCACTAACAAATGGCATAAGTCAATCCAAGATGCATCTTCATCGCTAAAACCGAGCCAACCAACAAACAAAGCTGCCGTATGCATTGTAGGACAGAAACGCACCGACCTTTAGATCCCAAAATAGCCTTATACGACTGCCAGTGTTTTTATTATTATTATTATTATTATTATTATTATTATTATTTATTTGATACGGAAGTGCAGGTTGCTTCCATTTGCTTGAGCAAGAATAATAAATTTAAACTGAATCTACACCCATTAATCTGCAAACTAATCAAAGATCAACATGCTTTACACTTCCTATGCCGATAGCATATAGAGCTGACTATTCCATGAAGCTCAGACAATTTCTTGACACCAAACATGATGAATGTTGAGCTTGAGTTAGTAAGAAACCTAGTGACAGAAAACTGAACTCCCTCCCCCTTAACAAAGAAAGTTCAGAATAAAAGCTTATATTTCCAATTCGAAACTGATATATAGTAGCTATAGGGCTACAATCTATGTAACACGGACTTGAATATGAGTGTCCGCTGCAAGTGCGTATCTAGGGATAGAACACATAAAACCTTTAAACTAAGAATATGCGGATTCGGCTAAAAAGTAATCAAAAATTATATATGGGTGCATAGATACAACAAGAAATGAGTTGATGAGTAATCCACAAGATAATGTTTCGCCTTCTTTAGATATTTATTGATTTATACATACTGGTTTTTCATACCAAGCAGTAATCCACAAGATAATGTTTCGCCTTCTTTAGATATTTATTGATTTATACATACTGATTTTTCATACCAAGCATTTGTTTAGATGTTTGATATCTTTGTCGTGCATGATAATTATAAGCTACAGATTTGATTCTAATATATGGTTTTCACTCTTTACTATTCTTTCACGATTGAGATCTCATCCATGTTCGATAAAAAATAACTGCCCCGACACTTGTACATGTTTTGGGTCGTGTTGACAAGGGTACTCTGTCAAAGCTGGCAAATCCGTGTAGCATATGCTACAATTAGCGGTTACCTTTGTATTCCAGGTGAAAACAAATTGATGGGGCAGAGAGAGAGAGTGCATAGCCAACAGACACAGCGTGGCTTAAAACGGGCAGAACAATGCAGATTCTTTCCATAAAAATGCAAACTCATCAGTTTAATACAGGATTCACAATTTTATGATAACTCTGTCAACTCTGACAAGAACATTTCAAAGAAAAACAGCAAACAATAGTAAGTTCACAGCAAAAGGCCACCATCATTGAGACAGAGCTTATGCAAGAGAATCCTTGTTCTTCGCTTGTTCTCGCAACAGTTCTTCTCTCACCCTCTTAATCTCCGCTTCCCTCTCCCTTCTTTCTTGCTGCAAGCATTCACAATAAACACCCATTCACCACTCTAGCGAGAAGTCTAAAATGTTTAATCATATACAACAAATTATGCAGCATGAATTGCTGAAAGTTCAACACTAGTTAGCATAGGCATAGCCTAGTAAAGTTCCATGGGTTCAATTGACCCCACTGGACTTTGGAAAAAAAAAAAATAGAACCTATATTGTATATGTAAGATTTTGGAAACGTTTCATAAATTGATCCCTCTAAAATTATTAAGAAAAATAAACATGAAGGTGTCAATTTCTATTAGAAAAAATAGAACTTAGTTGACAACCACTTTTTTGTAAGCATATAATTTTGTGGGTTTACAAGACTAGTTTTTTTTTCAATAATTTTTTTAATATGATAAGATATTTTTAATAGCATAAATAATGAATAAATGATGCGATGTTTTCAAAAATAAAGCTCGGCGTAAACAATTCTAGAAGTGTTTTTGCATGGATTTTATTGAAGAAATAGCATACTAATGACCCAATTGTCTTTTTGATAAGCATAATTTGACAAAAATCCGAATTATTTTTATCAATATTATTGCAATGATATATTACAATGTATTATTATATGGAAGTAAACTTTAATATATTTTAAGAACTAAAAATATACCGTAATTGTTAGTTTTATTATAATAATAATAATTATTATTATCTGGTGTGGTTGGGCACACCATATCTTATTATGTGATTTTGTTGTTCTATAAATAAACAGTTGCGTACCTTATTGAGGTCAACGCGTCTTCATTAAGTTTAATACTATGTAATTAACATGGTATCAGAGTCATCACCGCCAACATCTCCTCCTTGAACCTTAACCTTAGCCGCCGACCACCCAAACCTCTCCTCCAACGCCGCCACCCACCAACACCATCATCTTCAGCACTGAAATCCACCAGACCAGCCTCCAACAGTCGCCAA
>JAULJZ010195708.1:0-20322 GCA_032270985.1 Heliamphora pulchella | reverse complement strand
TATAGAGAGAGAGAGAGAGAGAGAGAGAGAGAGAGAGAGAGAGAATGGCGACGGCCGGGTGGGGGCCGGTGGCTGTTAGCGGCGGTGGGTCACCGGTGGCGACGACGGAAATGAACGGCGACGGCAGTGACGATCACAGAGGTGGTGAGGGCGTGGCATCGGGGAGGGGGTCGTGCGGCATCCTTTCCTGGCAGAGTTGTGGTTGGGCGGGTGTGCCTCTAGACTTATCTTAAGTATTAAAACAAAACTCATTCTTTGTACATGGTTGTCAGTTTGGGCAAATTATTTAGAACTCCAAGACTATTATGTAGGTCTTTTTGATGAATAAATGATTGTAATTCACATTATGTAAGTTATTCGTTGTCTCTTAATAACTTAATAAAAGTAAATTATTATATTTTTATTATAATATTTATCGCCACGAGATTAAATAACAATACCATTTGAGATTGTCATATGTTACATGGAGCACCGAATAATTAGCTCTTGTTTGGAATGTCTAAGAAGTTTAGTTTTTAAAAAATTTAAATTTTTTTTTTAAAAAAAGTTAGATTGTTTGTTATAATTTTTTGTAATATTTTTTTTTCTTTTTATTAAAATGTCTAAAATGTCTTTATTTTTTATTTTTAAGTCATACTATTTGGGATACTGGCACAATTTTTTTTATTTTTGTGAGAAAATTTTGACTTTTTCATTAAGAGTATTATAATTATTTTATCCTAAAAAAGTTAAAGTGTTTGAAATATGCATAAATTTTTTCCTCAAAAAAAGAAGTGGAAAAAAATCTAGTTGCCTTTTTAGTATGTCAAACAGTACAACTTAAACTAACTTTTTTAAATTAAAAAAAAAATCAATTTTTGAGCGAAGCCAAACAGGGCTTACTATATCACTTGTCAACGAAAAAGGACATTCTATTGGTCCCCAACTCACAAGCTAAACGAATATAACACTAATGTTTGATTTAGGCTCCAAGCATTGATTGGATAGGAAAAATGCCCAACTCGCTGTTTATTTGGTGGGTATGAGGTAGAATACAAAGTTGGGATCGAATATTATATTTATTTATTTATTATTTTTAATTTTTTTATACATTGTTTGCTTTGTAAAAAATAAAAAACTTATATGTAGGCTCCATTTGTTTTGATAAAAACTTGTTTATTAGAAAAATATTTTTTATGTATTTGATTGCAACTTAAAAAATAATAATACTATTAGATGTGGTAGTGTTATAATTTTTTTTAATTATTTATTATTTTTTATAAATAATATAATGATAGTACTATTATATTTACTTATTTATTATTTTTATTTTTTTATACATTGTTTGCTTTGTAAAAAATAAAAAACTTATATTTAGGCTCCATTTATTTTGATGAAAACTTGTTTATTAAAAAATATTTTTTGTATTTGATTGCGACTTAAAAAATGATAGTATTATTAGATATGGCAGTATTAGAATTGGTGTCAATAGTAGCAGTGAAAGTAATAACAACAATGGTGGTGGTGACTCACGAGCCACGACCCTCCACCCTGACTCCAAACTCCTGACCTTTGACCTTTAGCCTTAAACTCTTGAATCTCCGAACCTAACCCTTAAAATCTGGACTCTAGAATTTACCCTCCAACTTTTAACCCCTAAATCCTGACATTCAGCCTCAACCCCCGACCCTCAACTCCTGAATCCCCGACCCTTGGACCCTAGACTCCTAACCCCTAGACCTTTGATCCTTAAACCCTGAACCTCCAACCCTAAACCCCGACCCTAGGGCTTAGACTCCAAAGCCCGGCACCAATCTCCCGGCCTCAATGCCTAAAACCTTAAACCCCTATACTCTCGATCCCATACCCCTAGGCCCCAACCATTGACCCTCAACCTCCAGACCTCTTAAACCCCAAACCTCACCCCTACCCAAGACTCCGAACCTTGGATTTTTGACCCTCGAACCCCGAATTTTGGCCCCTAAACCTCGAACCCCTAAAAACTCGAATATCAAAACCTTGACCCTGACCTCGACCCTCGGACCCAAAACTCCAAAACCTAACCTGTAAACCCATACTCTAGACCCCGACCCCTAAACCTTAAACCCTTAAACCTTTGGGCCTCGAGCCCTACCTCGAGCCTCAGACTCCAAACTCTGGACCCTCGAGCCCCGAAAAACCAGAACACCGCCCTATCCCCAACCTAAGACCCTCAACTCCCGAATAACTGATTCTTGACACCTGAACTCCAAACCCTCAACAACCCCAAACCCTCAGTTGTCTTACCCCTAGACCACCCTACCCTCGAATCCCAACCCAACCACTACTTGGACCCTTAACTTTTGAACCCCCATAACATTAACCCCAACACCGACACTGAACCCTCAAACCCAAACTCTCAATCCCTTGACCCGTAGATCCCGACCAGACCTAGATCCTGACCTCGACGCCTTAACCCCCAACCTTCCCCAAACCCTTGATCCCAACTCAAGCCTCGACCCCGACACCCCAACCCAAAACCCCCCACCCCCAACACTCGAAACCCCCCAGAGGAAGTGGTGGGGTCATTGTGGTGGTGAAATGATGGTGGTGTTAGTGGTAGTAGAATGATGGTGTTAGTAGAATGATGGTGTTAGTAATAATGATAGTGGTGTGACAATAAAAGTGCAAAATATTTTGTCACAAAAAAATAAAAAATATTTTTTATCGAAATTAACTTATTTTTCATTGATTTAGAAAAAAATTTCATTAACTTCTAATTTCTATCATACCAAACACTAAAAAATGTAAAAAAAAATATTTTTTATTAAGACTCCGTTTGTTTTGATATAAAATATTTTTAGATAAAATATTTTACTTATTTTTCATTATTTAATTAATAATACTTATGTAAAATATTTTTTTTAAGTAAAATATTTTATTCATTTAACCAAATTTAGATTACAAAAAATTCAAGCCTAAGTTAATTTTGGATGGGGACGGCGCTCTAGAGTTAAACTATAAGTTCCAGTTGTGGCTCGGAACGTCCTACACAGGCGAGGAGGCTGCCCAGGCTTATGACCGAGCCGCATTCAACTTGAGAGGCCATCTCACCGTTCTGAACTTCCCTAACGAGTACTTCTCGAGGCCTGCGTATGATCGGCCGCCGCCATTGGCGTTTTCATCGCCGTCGTACGCCTCCTCTCAGTCATCTCTGCCCCAGCCATTAGCGGTTTCATCGTCGTCGACGGCCACCTCTCTGTCATCGCCGCCGCCGCCATTGGCAGTTTCATCGTCGCGGCCTCCTCTCTGTCGTCTCCGCTGACTCCTTCGGGGAGTTTTGAGAGGGGAAGTTTGCCGGATGGAAAAGAGAGGGAAGTGATTGAGCTTGAGTACATGGATGACAGCGTGTTGGAGGAGCTTCTTGAATAAGAAGATGAGAAGTTGACGAGGAAGAAGTGAATGGAAGATTAAGGTTTTCCGCCCTTTTGCCTGGCTCTTTTTTTCTTCATCTCCTCTTCATCGTTTATAAGTTAAACTATTATGATTTTCTACTATTTCTTTTTAGTTGAGTTGAAAAAATAAAATAAAAAATAATAATCAAAATTAACACAAAAAAATGTTAACCAAACACCAAAAAAATACAAATAAAAAAAATTATTTTTACAAAATTATTTTACATGTAAAATATTTTATGTCAAAATAAACGGAGCCTAAAACAAACAAAACGTCAATGAATTAGGATATTACTACCTACCCTATGGTATTGCATATCTCTCACCATTAGATATGTTTCTCTCTTTTGTCTAGTGGTCAACATTAATTTTCTTTTTTTATCTAATATCATATCATTCCTAAACAAAAATAGTATACATAGATTCTTAGTATATATATATTCTCACCACTTCTCTTAAATATTATATATTTACTCTACTATTGTTCTTGTCAATCATCGATTGCCGAATGAAGGTCGTCAACCACTAGTCTTTTTCTTTCTAGAGTATCACACAGTTGAACTTAATTGATTCTGCAAATGAATTGAAAGAATTTTTTTAAAAACATAAGTGATTTTTTTAAAAAGGTATTTTAATGAAGTAAATTACTATGTTTCTTGTTTAAAAAATTAAAAAATACTACGGGTCCTAATATAATTTAGGAGATGTGTCAAATAGGATTTTATAAGAATGTATATACGAAATACTTTTTATTTTTTATAAGTAATGGCATACTTACAAAAAAAAAATGAGGAGACGTTTGTCCCCTGACATGTAAAAGGAAGACATAACGAATAAAAAACAATTATGCCTTTGTTTGTGATGTTTAAAAGGCTTAATTTTTAAATAAAAAAAGTTATGTTGTTTGGTATAACTTTTTATAGTAATTTTTTTGCTTTTTACTTTTTATTAAAATGTTTAATATATTTTTACTTTTTATTAAAATGTTTAATATACTCTTAAATAAAAAGTTATGTTGTTTTTATAAGGAGGGTTGACTTTTTTATTTGAGAGTATTGTAATAATTTTAGTTTAAAAAAAGTTAAGGTGTTTGGCATGTGTATAATTTTTTTTTTAAAAAAAAAAGATTAAAAAAAAGTTAGTTTATTTTTTTTAAAAATCAAACGGTATGGCTTAAAAGTTGATTTTTTTTGTAAAAAGAATTAGCTTTTAAGTGATTCCAAACGAGGCCAGTTATATGTAGGCTCATAGAATTTCAACAAAAAAAAAAAATGCGACTTTGCATTTTCATTTAAATGATGTATTTCCAATTAAATAGTGTCTTTTTATCTAAATGGCGCTCACTTTAATTTAAAAATATCTTATTACCATTTGAATTTAAAAATATTCTCTTACAAATTTGAATAAATGATTAACATTACCATCTAATAATCTAATTCACTAACACTACACATCATAATGAACTTTGAAATTGATTTACCTGTGCAGAAAGGCAATACAATGATCAAGATTTCATTTAGAGAATACCTTCAAAAAGGAGCAAAATTCGTTTTGCTATAACCATTATCGAGCTTCAACTTCGGTAAATGTTACATCGTTTGAAGAAGGTTTTTGCTCTCTTTTCGCCGAATTGATATCTGCTTTGCCTAAATGTGTAGAGAAAGTGGGCTGTTTCGGCACAGGTAAATTGCTTCTTTCATTGCTCAGCATCGAAACAACATCCGACATGGTAGGCCTATCCCCTGCACTTCCTTGGACACATAAGAGAGCAACCCAAACAAACAGCACGAGCTCGCTCTGAGAGCACGAATCAGCCATCGTTGGATCCATTAATTCCATGTGTCTACCGCCTTCCCACAAGTCCCAAGCCTTGAAATGCAAATTTTTTTAACGCGAAAACTCGGGAATTAATGACATGAAGTGAAGGGCACAAAAAGAAAAAAAGTTTTATTAAGGCGTGATAAATTCACTTACATATCCTAGCAAGTTCAAGTTGCGGTCTGGCTCATAAAAGGTAGTGGTTTTTCGGCCACTAATGATTTCAAGCATAATCACTCCAAAGCTAAATACATCTGATCTTGTGGAAAAAAGGCCGTGCACTACATACTCTGGAGCCATATAACCACTGCGTTCCATTGTATGAACATATATCAAAATCTTGAAGTGAACAATTATAAATATTCGTCCACAATTATACACAATTGTGCTTAAAGAAGTAGAATTCCGCTTACTAGGTGCCAGCAACCTTCCTTGTTTTTGCTTCAGATTTGTTGTCGTCGCAAATTCTAGCCATTCCAAAGTCTGATATTTTGGGGTTCATTCGAGCATCCAACAAGATGTTGCTAGTTTTTAGGTCTCGGTGAATAATTCGTAATCTAGAGTACTTGTGAAGATACAGAAGCCCTTGAGCAATGCCTTCGATAATATGTACCCTTTTTCTCCAATCCAGAAGTGATTGCTTCGTTGGATCTGCATCAATTGTACAGTAGATTAAACAACGTATACCGGCAAAGAAGATGCAAAAAAAAAAAAATAGTAGTAAAAGGGGAAAAAAAAAAAAACCAAACCAAACATAAAGGAATCCAAGCTTTTGTTGGGCAGGTACTCATAGACTAAAATATTTTCCTCCCCTTCAATGCAATAACCCAAAAGCCTAACAAGATTCCTGTGCTGGAGCTTGGAAATTAACTGCACCTCATTTTTTAACTCCTCCAATCCTTGTCCAGACATTCTGGAAAGTCTTTTGACTGCAATTTCATGTTCTAGTAACTTTCCCTGCACCAACCATATAGTTAGCTACGATATAGATCGCGAAGCTAAGTGGCTTGGACTCTTGACTTCCATAAAAAATATAAAACACGACACGTTTAGAACACATTAAAAATCTGTATTTTTATATATTTATTGTATATCAAATATATAAATAATTTCTTTTATAGTAATTAAAAATATACAACAGATCAATAATAAACTTAAAAAACTCTATATTTCATTTAATTAATGTTTCAAAATATATTTAGTATGCATAGTTTGTATTTTGAAGAATGCAAAATATTATTATTATGAATAAATTCATCACGCAAGACGTGTTCAATGGGTTTAAAAAGTGTGGTTAAAGTGTTCGTTAAATGTCAAAAAGTGTATGAAATTAAAATTTTAATTTATTTTATTAAGACGCGTTTAAAAAAAGTGTTGAACATGCATATAGGAATCTTGTGTTCGATAGGCTTCATAGAAGTGTCATGCTTCTTAGCCGCGAAGTAAGGAAACAACCATTTCAATATTTTGAACCTTCCTGTTACATAACAAACCGGAGCATTGAGCTGATTTTTTCTAAACAGTCCATGAAAGAAAGGAAAACTTACCTTGTAAACAGGGCCAAAACCACCCTCTCCAATCCTATTTGCTGCACAGAAGTTATCAGTTGCAGTTACAATGCAAGAAAAGCTAAGCAGTGGCAATTCATGGTCTTTCCACTTCCTGCCAAGCTCAAAGTCATTTGCATCACTACCTTCAGCAGTTGCTGCCACATATCTACTAAACCGTAACAACATTTGAGATTTATTCTCTCTTTTGGCATCCTGTCTCGACCGTAAATAGCACAGTACACTGACAAAGACAACTATTGTCAATGAAACCGCTGGAATAACGGCTGCCAACAGCAGCCTCCTCTTTCTCCATGAATCTAAAAGTGCAAAAAATTGAACGTCCAATATTATCCCAACTTGTAATAAGAATCGAAAAGGGGGAAAAAGAAGAAGAAGAAGAAAGTGAAACTCATTACACAATTTGGCCGTCTAGATGCCTGATGTGTGCTAAAGTCAGAACTCAACAACTAAATACCACTACAGTAATAAATTTCGTTTGGAAGTTCATACTGACAGCTCCTGGACTATGCAGTAATATTGTGTGGGTTTAACATTACAGGGACATCTAGCTTATTCATATTGTTCATAGTGAATGGTCTAAGAAATATGTATATTTATTCATGAAATACCCAAGAGATATAAGGCTTACTTGAACGTGTATTGACAGTGCCCCGGACGTAGATAATGCCATCGCCCTTCCCAATAATGTCGCGAAGATCCTTTCGATTCCCATAATAGAGTTCACATCCTGTTTCATCATTGCGAAGAGACGCATATGCATTACATGAGCAATTGATCCTGCACATTATCTCACAATCGCTTGGGCCCATACGAACAGAGCCACTTACAACCGTCGAAATTAAAAGCGTCCCTCTGAACTCTGAGAACACATCGCTCCCACATATGGATGGCATCGGTATCAAGCACTCCATCGAGGTGACAACCGATCCTCCTTCACACAGAGTGTGATTCACAAATGCAATCCCATGATCCAACATGGTGAACTGATTGATCTCCCCAGTTGAAGTTAGCACAAACCACGAATAGTTACTGTTGCCTTTGATATTATACGTAAGGTAAACCTCTTTATTGGTCGATACATAGGTGAAATTGTATATATCAGACGAGGGGTTAAAGAAGAATCGGAAACTATGACCATCCCAGAAACCAACCTGTCGAAACACGCCATCTCTATGCCAAACATTGTAGACTGTCCTATTAGTGAAATCCACACCCAAGGCAAAAGAACCCGTTGTTGGCACCAATGGACTTACCCAAGATACCAAGAACTGTTTTTTGATTTGATCTGTATCCAAATCAAACATTCCCAATTTCATGCCGGGAAGAAATGTATCGGTTGGATAATTAAAACTCTGCCAAACAATTGTCCCACCTTCTTGTACAAGAATTAAGCATCCCGTAACAAGAAGCTTCGCGGTGGTGTTACTAGTTGTTGCCATCACTCCATAGTTTACTATTATGGGAATTAGCCTTATATCTGTGACTACCATGTTTCCATCATACCTTATGGTGAGAATTCCCGAGTCATCCAAGATGGGATTGTCACGGTTTGCCACCCAAACTGCCTTCTTGTACTTGTCATCCTTGAACCAAATCCCCAGGTAGTGATCGCTTGAGGATCCACCAGTGCCGAAAAAGCCTAATTCAAACACACCATCGGCAGAGACTAAAGTTTCATTGTTCCTCAAACGATCCCCTGGCCTTAGTGTGCCTGATGCATCACATAAGTATGAAATGTAATAACAAAACACTACAAGGAAAACAAGAAAATCTGACCCTCTTTGTACTTTCTTCCTGGCCATTTTGAGAGAGCTTGCTGGTCCAAAACGAGGTGCAGAATCAAAAGAAACAAAATCTACTAGTTTTGGATAGGGAGAGAGAGAGAGAGATGTGAAGGGCTATAACCAGAGGGAGGATGAGTGGGTCAATGCTTCTAATAATTAATAATACGATGATGCCATTCATCTTAGAATTTTATGGAAATGACTTTGACAAGTCTACATGTCCACCCCCTTACCTTTTCTTTTTTAATACAGCTAGCTTTTGTCAAGCAAAATCGTTTCTTTTAGTTAAAATAGTGGAGTCTAGTGATTTCAATGAGACTCACAAAGATGAGACCACCTTACCAATAATTTGAATAAAATGAACAATGCGACTTAAAATACTTAAGCTCAAGTTATTAGTAGTAGTCCACAAATTTTTTTATATGTCATACTTAGTTTTTATCTCCGGCCAATATGGGATGAGATATCACAATATCTCCCACTCAATACGCGACGCCCTCGTCGCATGACCTAGGTTTGCTTCTTGGTTAGGATGTAGATAGCATCCCATTAACAAACATAGAGCAGCATATTAGCATGCACAAAATATACAATTTCGGGGTCTCTACCCTTTTCTGGAGCATTTGCTCTTTTACCCACACCGCCACGGAGACTTTGATGGGATTAGGATTGGCTCTAATCTCATTTGTAATAATCTATGTGGACCACTAGCCCAATAATTTGAATAAAAAGCTTAACAATACAGATCAAAATGCTTAAACTCAAGTTGTTAGTAATAATCCACAAATTTATTTAATCTTTATATAACAGACTTAATTTCTATATATCTTACACCGATGTGAGTTGTAGTATCACGTGAGCATTTTGTTGACCTATCAGCTAATTGAAAAAACTGTTATGCGTTGATTGTTTTTGCAACTAACTTAGATCTTATAATTGGTCCCAAACTATGAAGCTTATTAATCAATGGTGCACCGGTAGAGAGGAAGAGAAGGAGAATAGAGGGAAGAAAGGGAACCAAACCAAAATCAGAGCCTCAATATATATATCAATACCCGGTCTTAGTCTCAAAAAAAACATTTAATATTAGCCTATTTAAAGGCAAACCAATCTGATATGATCCAATAAGAAAACTAATGTAATATAAGGAAAGAAAATCTTTAAAAAAAAAAATTGAACTCCCTAAATAAATTGAAATTCTTAAACAAATATATAAAGCTCCAAATCTTCAGGTTACCTTCACCCAATTTCTCTTGTTTATTCCCACCAATGGTTCATATCCTAACAAGACTCTCAAGATAACTCAAGATAATTAAAATCCTTTTGAACTCATTCTAACCACTTAGTAACCAAACTTTTAATATAATTCAAACTATTTTGAACTCATCCTAACCACTTAAGAGATATACACACATACAACCACCTTGAATTGTCATAAAATAATTTAAAAAGTATTTAATACTAAATCAAATTCTTTATAATCTCTCACTTAACAATTCTAAGTAAACACAACTATCTCCTAAGTGATTCAACACAAGGCACATGCTTCATAATGAAATCTTCGACTATAAAACCTTCTTCAAACCCTTCAAAACAAAACTAGCAAACCAAAAATGAAAGATTAAACAAAGAATAAGAGAATACTAAACCACATGTCCAATACTCTAAAACCAAATTAATTGCATAAAGTACCACATGCAATCAGTAACCATATAGCCATACAAAAATGAAACATGTCTCGAAAATAAACCAAAAGGAAACCATCTCATTAATAGTTGTTTTGAAATAAATCAAAAGAAATGAATTATATCATCTCACAAATCACGAATTATGAACACTTATATATCTCCCCCTTTGTGTGTGCCTGGAAGTGCCACTAAGAAATATCATAAAAAATCTAAAGAAGCAATCTCATAAAACACTTATTCTTGAAAAACAATGTTTATAAACTCTCCATTTCTATTTTAACAATAAAATAAATTAGATCATTTTGACATTCAAATATAAAAAACATAAATCATTCAATGAAGATAAAAATTTATTGAATTTAAAAAAAAAACTGTATATAAAAAAATTATTTATGCTTTTATTCGGTAGCTGTCACACTAATACGAACAAAAAGATAAGATTCGCATAGATAGCCATTTCTTTAAACATGTTCGTACAGCAGTATAAGTGATGACTTTCAAACTAAAACGAATAAGAAATCAAGATTCCTATAGGTAGCTATTTCCACGTGCATGTAAAAAAATAGCATAACCAGCGACTTTTACACTATAACAAACGAAAAGGCAAAGTTTGTATAAGTAGCCATTTTCTACAAGTATTTTATAGCACAAACAGTCCTCAATGAGAATGGACCAGTAGATAGATAAACAGATGGGGCGGTTGTAGACATCAACATCAATATAGGGATCCTATCAACATGGTCAATCAAAAAGTGTTCTTTAAAAAAATATTCAAAAAAGTTCAAATGAAAAATTTGAACACAAGTTCGGATATCTTTTATTTGAAAAATAATCAAGTAAACTCAAAATTATAAATTTTTTAACTTCTTATTGACAAAAATCAATAAGTCAATTTTTCATTTTGACTTATTTCATAAAAATTGATTTATTTTGAATTAATTGAGCTTTACAGATTTTAAAAGTCAAAAGAACTACAAGAAAAATTATATATATATATAACCCCTTTTTTTCTTTCTTCTTTTTTTTCGTTTTTTTTGTTTTTGTTTTTTTTTATATTTTTTTTAAATGAGAGATAAACATTATTCCAAGACACATATTTCAGTTGAAGTGCTTCTAAAGGTTTTATCAACAAGTTGGTTTCTTAAGGCAATCAAAACTATATTACCAATCAAGTCTAATTTTCTAACCCAAACAGATCGAATTTTAGGCAAAGAGCTCATGGGGGTGATGGGTTTCTTGCCAAAAATAATTTTCTGCCGGTTGACCGCTCGAGCGCCCCTTGGATCCGCTCGAGCGCTCGACTACCAGTGAGCTGTTTCATCTCTCTGCTAGTTGTCCACTCGAGCACTCAGATGATCCACTTGAGTGCCAACTGCCAGCAAGCTTTTTCATGCACCAGTTTGATTTGGCCATGCAGTTTTTCAGATTTTCTTTCAAACTGATACGAACACACAGCTTTTAACTTTCTGCAAAAAGGTCAGATGTGACCCACAATACCCCAATAATGACAGATAAGCACAAATTTTTTAAAACCGATTGATTGTGGCGAAGATTTTTTAAAACAGTTTCTCGAAAATCGGGTCTTGAATTGATTTGAACTTTTCAAAGTATTTTAACTCAAACCTATAGGCACGTTGATTGCTTTAACAAAATTGATTTTATCTGAAGTCTTCGAAGCAGATGAATTTTCAATATACCCTAATCCAGTTCAGTCTTACGCCACTTTCTGAACACTTATGATTTCTTTCAAACGCAGGGACCCTGCATTCAACTTCTTAAGAGTGGTATTAGCAGTATTCAAATCAGATTTCAATTCTTTGATTTTTGTCTCAAATGAGGATTTTAACTTTATTGAATTTTATAATTCTTGTTGTAATTCCAAAACTTTTGATTTGAAAGAATTACAAGATTCAATAAGCTCATTTCTCTGTTTGTCAGAACTGATCAGCTTTTCAGACATTTTTTATTTAAAAATTTTCAATTGAGAAACAAGAGCTTGAGACTCGATCAATTCTGATTTAAGGCCTTCATTCACCTTTTCAAAGATTTTAATCTTCAGTGACAATTTAGTGATAACTTTTGTTATGTTGTAACTTTCTCTATGTAGTTTATCAAAAGTCCACTAAATTTTTTTTCACTACCATCGTCTGAATCTAAATTTGAATCATCTTTTCTAGAATCACTGTGAGAAACACCCAATTCTTAGTCAGGGTATTTAGATTTAGATGAGCCAGCCGATGCAGTAAAAGCCACAAAATTACACTCTTCAGTATCTAGTTCGGATTTTGTTTCATTATCACTTGATTCATCATCCCACGTGACTGAAAAAACTTTTTCTTTCTTTTTCTTTTCATTTGAACAATCATGAGTAATATGACCATACACTTGACATTCAAAACACTGTATCGTCTTGTTTTGATTTTTTGAAAAAAATTCTCATTTTTTGCAACATTCTTACTTTTGTCACCAGATTTTTCAGACTTCTTCTTGAAGTTAGATTTTTTATTTAAAACAAATTTTTTAAATTTTTTAAAAATAAAATTTATAACTTCAGGGTCAAAGTCCATCTCATCATCAATAGATTCTATATTAACCTTTGAAAATTTTGAAGTAATGCCTTTCGATTTTTTAGGATGACGTAGAGTCGACTCATAAGTTTGAAGGTTTTCAACCAACTGTTCCACTTTAAGAAGATTAATATCTTTACTTTTTTCAATAGTGGTCAATTTTGGTTGAAATCTTTTAGGTAGAGACCGTAAAATTTTTCGAACAATATGAGATTTTAAAATTTTTTCTCCATTTATAAAACAGGAATTTACAATATCACTTAACTTTACTTAAAATTCATCAAAGGTCTCATTTTCTTCCATTCTTAAAGTTTCAAAACTGATAGTGAGCTTTTGAAATTTTAAAATTTTACAGTTGTAGTACCTTCATAGTGACTTCAAAGATATCCCACACTGCTTTAGCAATTTCACACGTGCAAATTTGTCAGAATTCTTCAGGTGTGACTTCACTAAAGATGGCATTGATAACCTTGTTATTCCAGTTTATATTTTTAAAATCTTTTTTATCCAATTGTTTGGTTAGATTTAAAATAAAATCATTTTCAGACTTGACAGTGGGTTGGGTATAACCATTAACAACTAAAATTCAAATTCTTTCATTGATGGATTTTAAAAATGCCCGCATCCAAACCTTCCAATAAGGGTAGTTGCCTTCATCTAACAATGGTGGTCTAATGGTTGAGTTTCTTTCTCTTAGAAATTCCCTGGTTAAGATTGATTAAGATCGTTTTTTAAAAAAAAAATTATTTTTTTAAAAATATTTTTAATCAAAAAAATTATAACCCTCTCTTTTTTAATAAAAAAATTATTATTATTTTTGAAAAAAATAAACCCGCTTTGATACCAATTAAAAAAATATAATTTTATGTTTTTTAATCAAATCAATTAAAAAAATATTATTTTCAGGTTTTTAATCAATTTATGTCATGGAATGTAAAAAGTAAAGAATCAAGCATCCAAACTTAACAAACGAGACGTTTTACGTGAAAAACTCAACTTGGATAAAAAATCACGGGACTAATCATAATTTAGGCAAATCAAGCACTAATCAATTGAACAGTTATAAGACACCCACTTACAGATTTTGATCGAATTCTCAATCTAAACGCCTTTAACTATCTTGCCAAATGCACGTGCACCGTTTTTCACTTGATCACCGCAGCAACGAATTTTTGAAAATTTACAAGTATTAAATTCTCAATACTTTCATACCGGCAGAATTCTTCGTCGGTAAATTTAGAACATCTTCTAAGTTGAACACGAATAATCTCGAAATTTTTAGAACTCGAAAGGAACTTCTGATCTGTTTTAGAATATCTGATTATTGAAGTGTAGAAGTTAATTTTCGTGACTGCCCTATGATCCTTTATATATGTCTCAAAATCAGGTAATTGGAGTTTCGATCGAATTAAAACTGTTTAGGTTCTGTTCGAGCACATTTGGGACCGCTTGAGCAGTCATGTGCTAGACTGTATTCTGTCATGTCGAATCCTGCATTGGCTGCTTATACTCTTGGCTTGTGCGATTGTACATAGCACTTCTTGTCATTAATTTAGGACTCCTCAAAAAGATTTAGATAGATACAAATGAAAGATTCTCTATCTAACATATTCTTATCCTAACCAGACTCTCAAGATAACTCAAATCCTTTTGAACTCAACCTAACCACTTAGTAACCAGACTCTCATGATAACTCAAACTCTTTTAAACTTATCCTAACCACTTAAGAGATATACATATATACAACCATCTTAAATTGCCATAAAATAAATTAAAAAATATTTTATACTAAATTAAATTCTTTACAATAATATTAGGCGATTACTTTTAAAAAAATGAAAATTGTCAAGGTTAACGAGTTGAATAGAAGAGAAAACTCCTTGACAAGCAAAATAAGAAGGATTGTCTAATAGGCCGATTTGAATTAGCCACCTTATGGGGATTAACAAAATTCACATATTATATAATCACACAAATAAATTAATCAAGATCAAGAGTGTTTTTAAAATCCTTTTGGCAACCTATTTTCAATCCCCCAACCACCAACTGCATCTAGATATACACCAAAAAACATATTTTTTCTTTTGGTTTGTTGACCTTTAGACTTTTACTCTTTTAGCTTATTAACTTAAAATATATTTATATACTTTTAAAAATATCATAATTTTTATTATACATATCTATTTTTTATTAAAAATTATAATTATATTTTAAAAAATGTCCTAATTTATAATTCATAATTTTGATGATTTGTTATTTCAAATATTTTCTAATTTTTATAATTTTCATTAAAAATTATATTTATATTTTTAAAAATGTCGTACTAATTTCTCTCATCTAGATCTCTTGTCTTACTCACATATTATCATCTATACTATTATATAAAAAGAGAACATTCACGTAGTGTCTCTTTCAAATTTAAATTGGTATAAATTTTTATACACTCAAAATATTCAATAAATTTGAAAATATATCAAAATACCTAATAAATTTTATTTTCAAGATGCATATGATATCTCCATTAATATCTCATCATATCAGCATTCACCTGATTAAATATTTTCAAAAACCCCTCTTTGAGAGAAAAAAAAAACAAATATTTTTTTATTCATTTGCCTTTCAATCATAAATGCTATGTTTGGATGCGAAATTATTCGCGGGATTGAATCATTCGAAAATATATTAATGTTTGGCAGCTATTTAAAGAGGTTTAGAACCCCCAACTATTTTAACACACTTATAGGTGAACTATTTCAATCGTATGGGAGTGGGTTGCATAATTTTGGAATTATTTTGAATAATTTTGTATATGAAAAATTTTAATTTTACTAAAATCATATTAAATCAAATAACGTAATATTTACTCTTAAATTATCAAACTCTTAATTAAACATCATTCTTTATAAAAAAATACTTCATTAATAATTCAATCCATAATACCCTAAACGCTAACAATCCAAATACAATAATTATCCCATGAAAATAATCTTTCAACCAAACGAGTCCAAAATGTGTGTTTGGAATTCTCATAAAAAAGTGATAAGATTCGATATAGTTAGGGTGTCAAAACGGCCTGATCAAACCTTTTTTAGGAGGAGGTAGGGATGGTAATGGCACAGATTTGGGGCGGGGGTGCGTTCTTCCACCCTTACGCTGTTTATTAGCCGGGCGGGATCAAGAAAAAATAATCGAAAAAGCGGCAGGACAGGGGCGAGGCGAGGGCGAGGGCGTAACGAAAAATATATATTTTACTTTAAAAGAGATTAATACTAATAATAATAACATAATAAGATATTAAAATAATAATAATATTGATCATTGACTAGAATTAAAAATTAAAAAAAATAAGAAATACAAGTAAGAAATTAAAAATAAGTATAGTATTTTTGTATTTTTGTTTTATTAGATTGTTAAAAACTAAAATTTATATACATGTTTATATATTAATGTGCGCGGTACAAACTGGCTGGGCTTGTTCGGCACAATCAAGACTAGGTGAACTGGCCCAATACTGATGACCCCGAACATGATATGGGCCGAATTTCCCTCCGCCGAACTTACTAGGTGCACCTTGCTCCGCCGCCGAACACCTACAACTACCAAGAACACCGTTAGCGCCTACTGGCCGGTTACGACCGGGAGGCACTCCGACGCTCAAGTTAGATATCTCTCCAAGAGGTTTCAAAGCAAGAGTTTTTGGGCTTAAGAATTGCGTACCTGGTGGCTTGGGATGCCTCTCTTTATATAGGGGTCAAGATTTGATAGAAGCTGAATCCTCTTAGGATTCTGCCTCCTACTATTTAGGAGCTTGCTTCCTATCTTGTAGATTTGATCCTGATTTGTTTCCATCTACATACCCGGTCAAATCTGGATAGGATGGGAACGTATCTTTCCATTGAGGGGGCCGACATGGGCCTCATTGGTCCGGGCTGCCCCTTCATGGGCTTGGCCGAACTTGTAGGGCCCGAACAGCTAGTGATCCAGGCTTCAGGTTTATTGGAGCGGGCTGGATGGGAACCTGTGTGTTTGGGCTGGGCCTTTGGGCCTAGAGTATTTTGTCCACCCTCAACTGCCCCCAGCTCTGGCACTTTGATCGGCTGGTCTATTCGGTGAAGGTCCAGAGCTTCGAATTTTGTTCGGTTGACAATCCAAGTTTGCACGAGGTTAGTACGGTTGAGTTGTTCGGGCTATGTGCGGAGTGATGGGGTCCCAAGGGACGATCCTTTGTTCGGAGACCCCTTACCCGGCTCCCTAGGTAACGGTTAGGCTGCCCAAACTCCTTGAGTTGCCCTCATGAATAACGACGGCTGGCCTCGAGCCCTGTGTAGGTGACGCGGCGCGTTCTAATTGGATTGCTGAGGGGACACACGTCGTTCTAGGGGACGCGCACGTTGATTGCGTACGGCGCATTAATGCTTTTCTTGTTTCAGAATTGACGGGTATAAAAACCCTTCTAAACGTCTTTTTTCCCTTTTTACCGTTTCTAGAGATTTTTGAATTTTTCAAGCCATTCCTCTGCTACGTTCCTTTGCGATTTTCGGTGGACTAGTCCCAAATTATGGCGAAGAAATTTGCGAGTTCCGTCATTGGCTCAAGGCTTCCGTGACTTCTTTGAGGTAAATTTTTATCCCCCCGCTGCCTTTTTATCGCCATGAGGTGAGTTTGCCCGCTATCTTTTACATAAGCTTCTTTCTTCGCCCCTCTCTCTCCTTTTTGCTTTCTTTTCCTTCCTAATGGGCAAACTCCGAAAGCTGGTATCGACGCCAGCGGTCATGCGTGAATTCCGATGACGATACAACGTCCTCGACGATGTTGGAATTACTCTGGCTAATCTGGATGACTCCCGCGAAGGAGATTGGGAAAAGCTTCCCCTTCCGCTGGTTGCCATAGTGGAAGGGGGAGTTCAGTTTTCCATCCACCCTCTCATTCGTAGAGTTCTTCGGCATTACCGAGTAATCCCGATGCAAGTTTCTTCCAACGTCTTTAGAGTGGTGATGGGCGCTATGGAGTTGAACTGTATCTTAGGTATTAACCTGGGTATCTGGGATATTGTTTACTGCTACAGCATGGTCAAACACTCGTCGGGGTCGTTCTACCTCAAAGCTAAGAGGGCAGCCAAGAAGTTGGTCATCGAGCTGCCTGACTCTGGCAAGGACGTCGACGATGACTTCTTGTACATAATGGGAAACTTTGAGTTCGGCCCAGGGAAAGTGGAGGACATCTTCACAATCCCACGGAAGGACGGCCTTGGACTCGGTAGTCTCACTCGCCAACTGCTTGTACTTATGTCTTTTATAGAGCTAGTCTTAGTTTTTATGCTAGCAATTCTGTTCTTCACCTTTTTGTTTGGCACAGGTGCTATTACCAACAATTCAACACGCGGAGCTCTCCCTAGCGTTCATTTAGAGGATTTAAAGAAGGTCTAGGCGTACGAAGTCCTCCCCGAGCAGAGAAGATTGGGCCGGGCTGCACACATACTGCTGAAGTATATACCGACCTACAAGAGTTTTATCAGACCCAACACATCCGGTGTTCGGGTGGTTGCTGAGGCTTCAGCACCTGTTGAGGTCCCCAAAGCTGTGGTCCTGCCATTCACTCGTGCAGAAAGACAGGTCACGATCACCTAGCCGTCTTTCATCTCCGAAGAGCCTGGTCCCTTGTCCCCAGGGTATACCATCTCGATTTCCTCCTCCTCTTCTTCGTTTTCTTCACCAGCCTCTTCCGATCTTGCTGATATCGAGCAAATGGCGAAAAGGAAAGCCCCCACCGCCGACCTCTCCGCACTTCTCACCCTTGGGGGTTCAAAGAAACGGACCGCTGTGACCGGCAATGTAAAGTCCACGGAGCCCATCAAATCAAGGGTTGCCGAACTCAACGCCGAACTCTCGAACCCGGCAATCGTCAAGACAGTTGCAATCCCAGCAACTAAAAGGTTGAAGAAAGCAGCGGAGGTTGCTAAGGGGACAGGGAAAGAGAAGGGAAAGAAGAGGGAGAAGGTGGACAAGGGAAAGAAGGTAGTGGGCGCCGAAGAAGGTCCTCAGCCTTGGACTCCCAAACTCACTAAGGGGGACCGCCTTATAAACGTGGAGGACAAGGCGGTCTCTCCTGAGATCGCATACGGGCTGAGCCAAGCGCTGCTTTTGCCCGCGAACATGGAGGAGGTCCGCAAATTCCCTCACGAGAAGCTGGTCAAGTCTTCTGTTCGGCATTCCATTCAGGAAATCATTTGCTCCAATTTTCCTAAGCCCCTCTATTATTATCATTACTATTTATTATTTTCTTTTACTTGCTGCTAACGCTCCTTTGATTTGCAGAGCCTCCAACGCTTAATGGTGGTGGTGGAAAGAGCTGAGGCGTAGCAGGGGGAGCTCACCAAGCTGTGCCAGGCCAACTTCAACTACTTGAAGCAAATGAGCAAGTTGGAGAGCAGTCTTCGGCAGAAGACGAAGGTGGCCGACGCAGCTCTAGCCAGGGTCTCCGAGCTGGAGGTAAGGGGGAATGCCTTGGAGAGCGAGTTGAAGGAGAAGGAGGACAAACTAATTCTTTCCCAGGCCGAGCGCGGGAAGGTGCAGGTGGAGGCAGCCCTGGCACAGGAGAAGGGCTATGCCGAAGGAGTGGTTGATGCCACTGAAGACTACAAAGAGCAGGTCTTGAAGTTTCAAGACATTATATACGCGGCGGCTTGGAAAGATGCCCTTGAAGCAGCAGGGGTTGAGGCATCCTCCTCCTTGTACACCGAGATCCCTCTACCGAGCAAACAGTCAGGTGAGGAAGGAGGAGGAGTAGAAGAAGGGGAAATGCTGGCGGCTGTTGAGGGGGGCCCGTTTGAGACTGAAGGAGGAACCGGTGCCGAACAAGCAGCAATTGTTGTTGTCGAGGAAGTCGGTACTCCGGTTGAAACCACAGAGGACTTCCTAGCTGCTCCCTAGTTGCTTTCGCCCTTCTCTTTTATTCTTGTACTGCCACTCGGGGCATGTTCTTGTAGCTTTGAGGGTTCCAGCCTCTCTTTTTAATGAAAAAGAACCTTTTGCCTTAGCACTTGTACTTGTTCGAGCATCAATTATTTCAACTGCTCCTTGTTCTTCATACTCGCACTTGTTTTTGATCATACTATGAGTTCTCATAGTTCGGTCATACTTCCAGACTTAACCTTCGGAGCTTAATTATCCTAAGTGTGGGTTCAACATCCACACTAGGGGCTAATTTAGTTCGGATTAATTTCGGATTCAACCTTTTGGGCTTAAGCATCCTAGGTATGGGATTGTCATCCATACCAAGGGCTTAATGAGCTCGGATGAACATCGTACTTAGTCTTTTTAGGCTTAGACATCCTATGTATGGAATTGGCATTCATACCAAGGTCTTAATGAGTTCGGATAAACTTCGGACTTAGTTTTTTTAGGCTTAGACAACCTAAGTATGGGATTGGCATCCATACCGAGGGCTTAAGTAGTTCGGATAAATATCGAACTTAGCCTTTT
>JAULJZ010195697.1:0-20324 GCA_032270985.1 Heliamphora pulchella | reverse complement strand
GGACGTAGGCTAAGATCAAGCCGAACCACTATAAATCGTTGGTGTTTGGCTCATCTTTTGATTTTTGCTTCAATACTATTTTGAATATATAATTGTCTAGTAATATAAAAAATCAAAAGGTTTTCAGAAAAAGAATTTAACCTTTTTATTGATAAAGAAACCCAATTCACCCCCCCTCTTGGGTTGCCTTGTTCTAACAATAACGATAGAGTTATTAAAATAAACAAAATATTCATTTTTAGCCAATCTAGAAATAAAAACTAAGTTCCTTCTAATGGTATGTACATAAAGAAAATTTCTCAATATTAAAACTCGATCTCTACCAAAACTGGGATTGACATCTCCTACTGCAACTGCTATTACCTTTGTGTTATTGCCTATATGCAGGTAAATCTCCTCATCACTGAGTTGTCGGGTTTCTTGGAACCCATGCAATGAATTGCAGACATGCTTAGTAGCTCCCGTATCTACACATCAGGTACTGGTAGATAACACCGCTAAACATGTTTCCACAACTAGTGAGTAAAAATTACCCTGTTTGTTCTGACCTCTGAGAAATACTGGATATAGCTTTTTCCAGTGTCAGGTCTGGTTGTAGTGAAAATATTTGCCTTTCGATTTTTTCACACTAGTCCGTGGCCCACTAACTACCCTGAAAATCGTGTCTCCCTGTTTCAGAACCTTTTTCTTTTTAATGCCTTTCGACTCAGAGAAAGAACCTTTTTCTAAAACAGACACAGTTCCTGGTATTAAAGGAATACCATTTGTAGTTAAAGTTATATCCAAGTTACATTTTTAGTCAATAAAATTTGGTTCCATTAGATTGTTTTCTTTGAGTATTGAAGCGAGTGAGTTGAAATCCATTTTAATCCTGAGAATCATATAATTAAATAAAATCATTAATTATGATGAGCAAAATTTTGAATTCATTTTAATTTAGTTCCCTCTACTATTTTAAAATAAATTTGCCAGCAGCCTGGTAACTTGAGAATAGCATGCCACGATGGATGGACGTCTACTATCCTCCATAAGACCAAACATGCCAATTTTTTTTAATTTTACTATTTAGGCAACTGACCAAGCCGAGTAAAATTAAATAGCAGACATAGTTTCGGTCCAGCATATAATAGTAGTGACTCAGATGGAAAGGATACTAATATATACAGTTAAGTGTTAATCATCACCTAATCCCAAATCAATCGTTTCACAATGTACCCTTCAGATGGAGAAGTGATCCATACTAACAATTATCCAGAATTATCCCTAAAGAAGGTTTGTTCTGACAATACCGCAATTAATTTGTCCGATGAGGAGGAAGGCCTTACTGCCAACACGCAGGGTTTAATTGCATCGCCTACAAACTGGTGATGGAGAGACCGCGGGATTTATCTATAACTAAATTTTCTCTCCTACTTAGATTTTTAAAATATTTTTTGAGGGTTATAAAAATCTGTTTAATTAAAATAAATTTATTAATTTCGAAAGTCACACGATCTGAAAGAATCAATCATCTTTCCGTGTACACAATTCTAAGGATTATGGTTTATCAAACCATCTTTCGAAAGTCACACGATCTGAAAAAATCAAATATCTTTCCGTGTATACGATTATAAAGATTCTGATTTATCAAAACATCTTTCGTGTTTGAATGCGTACCAAATAAACTTTAATAAATACACAAATTTTCCTCTAATTTTTCAATTAAGGTAGTGATTAAAGACATTTATTTATTTTATTTTTCGTTTCAAATTTTTCAAAAAGTAACAATTTATTTTGATTAAATATTTTTTTACTTAATTAATTCAAAATTCAGAATTAATTTTTACGTTTTTTCAAGATATCCGATTTTAAAAAAATCATTTTAAACGTGATATTTTGTAAAAAATAAAATATATAAAAAAATTTTCATTTAATTAAAATAATTAATTAAAAAAACTTAATTTTATTTTTCATTACAAAATATTTTAATTAAAATAGAATATTCAAATTAATTAAATTAACAGGATAAATAAAATCAATAAATATTATCCACGCAATTAAAATATAAAATAAATTAAATACAAGATAAATATATCAGTTTTATGATCAAACCAAAACTCTAAAGAGTTTTAATCTTCTGTTCATAAATAAGAAGCTTCCAATCTTCCGCTTGCATCAGAACTCTTTGATTATATCCTTCTACTATTTGCTTGGAATTCTTTTGTGCTTAAAACGTAGCCTATTGCTTAAAACGTAGCCTGTTTGCAATAGGAGTCCTGGCTACTGCGGCTATCTGAGTTGGATTTGCGTCACTTGGAATTTTTTTAAAAACAGTGTTGGAAACCAGCTTTTCCAGAAAATTGCTTCTCCACTATTTCGAAAAAACTCCTCTGTTTGCACCGAATCAGCTTTATGATGCTTGGGATTGGATCCCGGCGCCCAGTGTAATTTGTTGGGTGAAATCCAGTTGTTGTTCACGAATGAATACTACTAATGGGAATCGGATAGCGCCAGCCTGGCGCTTGGGATTGCACCGTGCCACTGTTTGGCGTGTTGGGAATTGCTCCGGCGCTTGCTTCTGTGCGCCAGCTGTGGCGCTTCTTTTTGGGATGGAAACAGTATTGCCGCAGCCCTGAAACAGCTCGGAAAAACCACTGTTTGGATGCCTTGGCTGGAAAACCACTGCGCCTGAAGCTTTCTTGGGACTGTCGCAGCAACAAGGCTGCGTTTGGCGCAGATTTGTTCGGAAACGGCGCCTCGCGCAGGCGGCCACTTCGTTTTTTTCCCTTTTTTATTATACAAAAAAAACTATTTTGGCCAAAAAAAAATACCGCAGCTCTAAATCTACCCGCCCCCGATAAACCGTAAACGAAAAATAAAACGATTCTGATACCAATTTGTTGGAGGCAACACTGCTAAGATTATTATTTCTGAAAACGATTTTCGATAAAAAATTAACTGGACGGGCAAATGCCGAAACGGTCTCCAGATAAAACTTTTGACGAGAACGATCAAAATAAAACTCGTGCAACCAAAGTTAATTTAGAAGAACACCTTTTGTCGATCTAATCTTCAGCCTACCCGCGTATATATAGAGTTACAGCAGGAATTTAGAGAATAATTATGAGTTAGACTTCCAGTGGAATACAAATACCTACTAGCAATTTCTGCAATTAAAGAAAGACGCGAAGCGGTATCTGCAATTATGGAAAACAAGCAGTGGTTTTTGCAATTTTCATATAACACTAAATTACAGTTCATACCACTAAAGAACTATAATTGCACTTTGACCCATAATCTCAAGACCTTCTTGCATTGAGCTCCTGTTAATAAATGCTTACCATTTCTCCCCGCGTTAAGATTCCTGATACCGACCAATTAAATTTAATTACTGACAATTTAATTTAATTAGCATCTTGATATTTCTTAAGCCCTTCCGCTTAATTTATTTGACCGCTAGATAATTAAATCTACCTGCAGGGTTTGGCTCGGTCAAAACTTATAAGTATCCTTAAGGAGGTATCGTCAATCCTAATCATTCGAGACGTGGATTCCGTTAATAATTAATATCTGCCATGTAAATAATACCGCTATCCAACTCACCGAAAATATATAGACCCATATAAAATCGCACTCTCTAATGAATCAAAACAACGAATATTAAATATATGCAAATCAATAATTATTTTAGAATTAAGAGAATAAGCACTATTCATAATAATCTTGGGGTCTAAATTAATTTATATAGTCAGTAGTCAGTACAAAATTAATTATCCCAAATGTCATATTCAATACACACAAAGTGTACTAGTACAGAGAGTCGAAACAATAGACAACGCTGTTATCTATTCCCTGTAATTAAGACATGCCTACTAAAACTCTGTGCTACAGTCGTACCGATGGTAGGTCCATTTTCATCTAAACTGTGAACATAAAACTTATATTCTGCAAGAACTTAAAATTTGATTTTCTGTGTGCAAGCCGTACTTTATATACTAGATTAAATACTATACAGAATATTGGACATCCATGCATATCAAAGAAATGATACACATACATTGCTCATAAAAATTCTCATAAAATAGAAAATTAATTTTATTAAAATAAAATTAAATACTAAAATCATGGTTTTTAGTATACAAACCCTAACAGGGTTTTATTTTTGATCGTTTGATATCAAAAAAATTTATCTGGAGCCCGTTTTGGAAATTACTCGTTCAATTTTTATTTTTAAAAAATCGTTCACAAAATTAATGATCTTGACAGTTTGCCTCTAACAAGTCTTCCTTGTGTAGACCGCAAATCAATGGAGCTGTAGAAGCTGCAAATATGAATGTGGAGAAGATTCTACAAAAGACAATAGTGAGAAGCAAGGATTGGCTGAAAAAGTTGCCACTCACACTTTGGAGGTACTAGATATCAATCAGAACCTCTACCAGAGCTACACCGTATGTGTTGGTTTATGGGATGGAAGCAGTTCTACTCATAAAGTTGGAGATCTCATCTTTAAGGATAATGACGAAAAGCAATATTCCTAAGTCGGAGTGGTAGAGGGACAAACTTAAAGAATTGTTGTTATTTGACGAAAGAAGGCCCAGAATGCTATTTCATGTTCAAGGGTATCAGAGAAGGATGGCTCGGGCATTTAACAAGAAGGTTAAGTCCCGGAACTTAAAGGAATGCGATCTAGTCCTCAAAGAGATTAGAGCCCCAGTCTTCGAACCTAGGGGCAAGTTTAAACCTAATCGGGTCGGACCTTATCTTATCAAAACTCTAATGACGAGAGGCGCTGCTATCCTTTTGGACTTAGACGGGAATGCTTTCTCTTCACCCATCAACTCAGACTAGCTTAAAAAGTTCTACCCTTAGGGAAAGCCCGTAAAAGAAGAGTGTTAATACCTAAGTGTAACTCAAACATCGATCTACATTATAGCCTGATTCTCTTTCTCGGGATACATAGTCAGCTTCTATCAGAAGTTAGGCCCAAATCGTTGTTTAAATTCTCTCCTTTGTAACCATGTTTCAAGAAATGGATCAATGCAAAAGCTTATTTTATTTCTAATAAATTAACTACATTGCAAAAACTAAAATCTAAGGAACAATTTTAGAAATCACTGCAAACCAGAAGTGAAGAAACTTCCATTAATAAGTTTTACTAATAGAATTTTCAAAAACAAGAGAGGCTGTAACTCCTCATCCTAAGAAACTAAAAAAGGGGAAAGCAAACAAAATATCAGGACACTGCAAAGAAAAGTAAAGTCCTCCTCCTTTTTGCATCTCCTCCCTGTCCTACCCTACGCTACACCTCCGCGTGTAGCCAAGTCTTGTAATTCCCAGAAAGTCCATCGTCGAAATCCCTGTCAACTGGTATCCTCAATTGAGAAGACCAAGCCCACTGGTACCGACCCAAGAGAGGGACCCAATGTGGAGAACTGTACAGATGGCTCATAGTAATTTTGGGTTTGATCTGAGTATGCCCAAACTGACGAATGATGCGATAAGGATGATAAAAAGTGGCCAGCTTCAAGCCGACCAACAAGATCCCGAGTGACCCATAGTGGCAATAGCCATAAAAGATATCTTCATCTAGGGGCATAGCCAGGAGATGTCCTCACCGGTCAGAGAGCTTAAATAATCCTTCCAAGTAGCCTTAGTGGAGCAAAGGTGATAAACTTGACGAAGAATGAAGGATCTCACGCTATAGCTATCAGATACAGGCTATTCTAACAAGTTCGCCTTCTCTATTAACCAATGCTGAGAGAAACAAAGAAAAAGGAGTGCATAGTGGAAAATCTGAGAGAAATAGAAAAAGAGAGCTGAGTGGAAAAATTGGAGAGAAATAAAGAAAAATGAGAGTTGAGTGGAAAAACTCGAGGAAATACAAAAAAATGAGAGTTAAGTGAATACCTGCAGCAGGAGAGCACTACCGGCAAAGTAAGAAGCACTCTCAGTATGAACTGCATCAAGCCTAAGGAGCGTCTCAACAAGGACTAACGGGACAGGATCCTGACCCTCGTGGATCTAATAAGCTCCATCCACCAAAGAAGAGCTAGTCCGCCCATTCGAAGGCCCCAAAAGGAAACGAGCTAGAAGATAGATAAAAAGGGCATAGCGACGCAGAAGCTGGAAAGATAAGTTGCCAAGAGATCCTCGTAACCTGAAGTGGTCTATGATCCATGCCACATCGAGGAATCCATCATCATGAGTAATGAGTGATGCCTCACGTCTAGAATAGCTGCAGAGCTGCATCAACCTATCCCTGGGACTCGGAAAGGAGTTGGGACTATGACCTCCTGTCAGGTCAAAATCTCAAGGATTGAGGAGAAATCCTCCATTGTCGGACATAGCTCCTCGCTCGTAAAGCAGAATACATGTACATCAAGATCCCACAGCTAGCTGCTCTTCGCAAGAGATGCAAGTCAACCCTTATGGTTCACAAAGAGAATAGTGCATCTAGGCCAAAGTTGAGAAAGTTTCTGCGCTCGACCAGAGAGATGTCATCCATCCAAGCCGAAAGAAAGTTTTAGTAGGAGTGAGCCATGGAGAAGGCAAGGGAAAATATTGAATATCCATAACAGTGGGGGACTGGACCAGTTGCCCATTTTATAAAGCCAAAAATAGAGGGAACTCTAGAATCTGCACTAAGTTTCACGCCAAAATGTTTTATCACGGCCGCTACCTTTTTCTGACAACCGTCATCTTCACAACTCATGGCTTCCAACTTTGCTCCATAAACACACAGCCGTGATATCCCAAAGTACGAGATGCGAACTTACCTCTACAAAAGTTCAGGCCGCCACATTCAAAACCCACGACCGTGAATTCATTTCTCATAGCCACGACCTTTCTGTGCAAAAATTTTGACAGTCTGCCCCCATTTTGTCAACGTGCCCAAATTGTCGTCCACAACTCATAAATAACACGTAACAAGAAAAATTAGTTTATATAGCAAGTTCTCAACTCATAAGTCATACATCATGCATAATCAAGGTTTAAACATTCAACAATGATTTTCATGTTATAATTAAAAGAATCACAAAGCATCCATGATAATCAAATTGTAAATCGAAGGGAGCACAAAGGCCATATCCATCATTAGCAATAAGCAATGTGTGTATATAACTGTCGAAGCACGCAAGCTGTGAGACCCTGACCCGTTTTAATCTTTGCGAGGTTTCGACGCGTTGTTCTTCGTTTTCGTGACAGCATATTTATATGTGTTTTTATGCATATTCGAGTTTAGATATACATGTGGGGTTGGTTCCCGGGGCCGTTGAGCGTTGTGGTCCGAATTGTATATATATATATATATATATATATTTGTGGCCTATAAATATCTAGTCTTAGATATTTTGAGGAGATAATTTTGAAAACTTGGTGGCTAAGTTTTTTTTTTCCAAACCAAAGCTCTGCCTTCTCTCTAGATTCTCGAGGGCCTAGGGCTCGATTTTCGACGATCTAACAGCGGATCCTTGTTATTGGTATCGGGGGCTACGCGTTCATCCTAACAGAATTCCATTCCAACAAAGTTCATTTTTTCACATGGTTCGAAGCATCGAGTTTTTTACACATCGATGTAGGATCTTAGACTCTCATATCTTATAAGGGTGCTATGTGAAATTATATATGTTTTTACCATTTAAAAATGTATGAAAAATTGATTTATAAATTGGGTTTTGGTTTAAAATCATTTTTGGGTGTTTTTGATTAGATGGAATCGGGTTTCAAGTGTTTCTCTTGAGGTTTTGTGGTAGTTTTGGGCTTACGTATGTCCGTACGTTGTAGAAAGGGTGTTAGGATGATTTAATTTGGGGTTGAGAAGCTTTTTCCATCGCTAGGGTTTGCTTTCTGTCGCCGTTCAGCCGTCTGGTACGAAAATGTGAATTTGTTGCTTTTGTGTCGATACTTTTTTTGTTTGTGCCGACACCTTTTCTGTTTGTGTCGACACTTCTGTTGTTGGTGTCGACACATTTTCCTTCTGTTTGGGCTGTCTATGCTGCGGTAGTTTTGTGTCGCCACCTTTTTTGTTTGTGTCAACACCTTTGTGTCTACACTTTCACTGTTTGTGTTGACTCTTTTTCTTTCTACTTGTGTTGACAACACTGCTATTTTTTTTTGTCGACATATTTACTATTTGTGTCGACACCTTTGTTGTTTGTGTCGACACTTTTGTTGTTTATATCGATACCTTTTCTGTTTGTATCGACACTTTCGATGTTTGTGTTGACCCCTTTTCTTTTGGTCGTGTTGGGGCCTTAGGGGTTTCTTCTGGCTGTGTTGGGCGTGTGTGGGTTCGTGTTGGTCCGGGTTAGTCGTGTGGTGGCCTTTCAGTCGATCGGGTTATAGGGCTCAATCGACTGCTATCATCTAGTGGTTTTTAGTTGATTGGATTATGGGGTCCTGCCAATTGAAGTCATAGAGAAGGGTGTTGGTTATTTCACACGGGGTGTTGGTGCACGGTTGTGTGCTTGGTGATTGGTGTATCGTTGGGTGCAGGACGTGGGGTCTAATGTTCTTTCTAGAGATGGGGTTTGGTATAACCGTCTTGTGGGAGGTTTGGAGTTGGCCTTCGGGTTAGGTCTTGTTCTGTATGTTGTTTGTTGTGTCGGGTGTATGGCATGTGATGTCGTAACGGGTAGTGTGGCGTCGTTATGTGGAACGTCGTGATTACACGTGCTTTGGTGCTTGTAAAACTCTAGTTAGTTTTATTCACGCATGTGGTAGGATGGATATGTGGTCATATGTGATCTTATGCGGTTATGGTGCATTTAAAACTCTGGTTTTGTATATGCATATGTTGGGGCGGATATTGGTCCCTCGGTGAAAGTCCGTAAAAATGCATATGTTGAGGGCGTACATTGGTACTACGGTTTTACCCCATGAAGGTATGTGTTGAGGGCGTATATTGGTTATACGGTTTTAACCTGTGAAGATATCTGTTAACTCTGGTTAACAAGGCATTAGTTGAGGCTGAGGTCCCTTGGTGAAAGTCCGAGAAGGTGCATTAGTTGGGACTAAGGTCCTTCGGTGAAAGTCCGAGAATGTGTATTAGTTGAGGCTACGGTCCCTCGGTGAAAGCCCGAGAAGGTACATGGATTGCATGTGATGCTTTGTGGCATGGCTAGAACCATTTTCAAATTGTATTTAAGACTCATGTGAGTTGTGATATAAAACTGATTTAAAACCATTTTTATGGCTCGTGTGAGTCGAAAATCGCACATCATTTTTCTAGCATGTTTAGCTTATATTTTATGTTTGTCTAGTATCTGCTGAGTTTTAGCTCACGGTATGGGATTTAAAATATTTTTTAGGTACTGGTCACGCAGGTTGATTCGGGGTTATCGGAGAGGCAGAAGATCTATAATCTTTCTTTTTGTTCTTTTTGAACCATGTATGTTTACATGTTTTATCGGTGTTAAAACCATGTATTGTATGCCTTTTAGCAGTTATATTTAATGCATGCATGCTTTTCTCTGAGAGTGAACATCGGGTTAGGTGTTATATGGTTGTTTATGGTGTTTCACGTGACCCGAAGTTTGGGGCATGACAGAATGGTATTAGAGCTCTAGGTTCGAATACCTAAGAGTCGTGGGAAGAGGGTGCATCACCGTGTGAGGTTGATTGCGTGTGCTTGACTGTATGTGCTTAAATGTTTTGATAGTACGAGCATGATAGTGTGTGACTGTTGTGTATATGTGAGCGTGGGGGTTGAACTTTAGAATTGATTAGTCTTGTCTTTGAGCATTTGGATTAACAAACTTGGGAGTCAAGTTAGAAACGCGTTTAGCTGACGTGATTTCTAGCAGAAAATCTAAGTAGGTTATCTAAATTGACGCGTCATTTTTATCGATTCTCCTCGGTATGTGGAGTTTGTTTAGTATGAACTTATGTGACTATGTGTTACCATGCTTATGTGGTTAGTGCTTATGTTCATGCGATGTGTTGCATCTTATGTTGTGTTTTTTCATATAGACGTGATGTTTGCGCGGAGAGGGCGAGGTCGTGGTCGAAACTGCGGCCATGGGTTTGGAGTTGGTGATGGACTCCGTCGGTGGTGTGCTGTGTTGAGACAGCAGTTGGTGAGGATGTGAGGTTGGAAAAGTTGTAGATCCTGTGTCTTTGAGATAGGTAGTCGTTGTTTAGGATGTCTGACCTTGTTGACTATATCCTAGGAACGGTTTGGCTAACCATCTCTTATGCTTGTGTCAATTGTGATCGACCGTTTGTTTTCGTTTGACCTTATACTGAATTTTAGGGATGAAATTCCTTTAAGGGGGGTAGAGTTGTGAGATCCTGACCCGTTTAATTTTTGTGAGGTTTCGACGCGTTATTATTCGTTTTTGTGATAACATATTTATGTGTTTTTATGCATGTTCGAGTTTAGATATACATGTGGGGTTGGTTCCTGGGGCCATTGGGCATTGTGGTGCGAATTGTAAAAAAAATAAAGATATTTTCGTGGCCTATAAATATCTAGCCTTAGATATTTTGAGGAGATATTTTTGAAAACTTGGTTGCTAAGTTTTCTTTTTTCCAAACCAAAGCTCTGCCTTCTCTCAGATTCTCGAGGACTCGGGGCTCGATTTTCGACGATCCAACAGCAGTTCCTTGCTATTGGTATTAGGGGCTATGCGTTCATCTGGACAGAATTCCATTTCGACGAAGTTCATTTTTTTCACGTGGTTCGAGGTGTCGAGTTTTTAACTCATCGAGGTAGAATCCTAGACTTTCATATCTTATAAGGGTACTACGTGAAATTATGTATGTTTTTACCTTTTAAAATGCATGAAAAATCAGTTTATAAATTAGGTTTTGGTTTAAAATCGTTTTTAGGTGTTTTTGATTGGATGGAATCGGGTTTCAAGTGTTTCTCTCGAGATTTTGTGGTAGTTTTTGGCTTTTATATGTCTGTGGGTTGTAAAAGGGGTGTTTGGATGGTTTAATTTGGGGTTGAGAAACTTTTTCCGTCACCAGGGTTTGCTTTCCGTCGCTGTTCAGCTATCTGGTGTGAAAATGTGAATTTGTTGCTTTTGTGTCGACACCTTTTCTGTTTGTGTCGACACTTCTGCTGTTGGTGTTGACACCTTTTCCTTCTGTTTTGGTTGTCTATGCTGTGGTTGTTTCGTGTCGACACCTTTTCTGTTTGTGTCGACACCTTTGTATCGACACTTTCGCTATTTGTGTCGACCCTTTTTCTTTCTATTTGCGTTGACTACACTGCTGTTGTTTTGTGTCGACACCTTTGCTGTTTGTGTCAATACTTTTTCTATTTGTGTCGATACCTTTTCTGTTTGTGTCGACACTTTCGTTGTTTGTGTTGGACCCTTTTCTTTTCGCCGTGTTGGGGCCTTAGGGATTTCTTTTGGCCGTGTTGGGCGTGTGTGGGTTCGTGTTTGCCGTGTTGGGTGTGTGTTCATCCGTGTTTTTCATGTGGTGGCCTTTCAGTCAATCGGGTTATGAAGCTCAATCGACTGCTCTCCTCTAGTGGTTTTTAGTTGATTGGATTATGGGATTCTGCCGACTGAAGTCACGAAGAAGGATGTTGGTTATTTCATGTGGGGTGTTGGTGCACGGTTCTGTGCGTGGTGGTTGGTCCATCGTTGGGTGCAGGACGTGGGGTCCGATGTTTTTTCTAGAGATGGTGTTTGGTAAAATCGTTTTTTGGGAGGTTTAGAGTTGGCCTTCGGGTTAGGTCTTGTTTTGTATGTTGTTGGTTGTGTCGGGTGTGTGGCTTGTGATGTCGTAACGGGTTGTGTGGCGTCGTTATGTGGAACGTCGTGATTACACGTGCTTTGGTGCTTGTAAAACTCTAGTTAGTTTTATTCACGCATGTGGTAGGACGGATATATGGTCATATGTGATCTTATATGGTCATGGTGCATTTAAAACTCTGGTTTTGTATATGCATATGTTGGGGCGGATATTGGTCCCTCAGTGAAAGTGGGTAAAGATGCATATTGGTCCTATGTTGAGGGCGTATATTGGTTTTACGGTTTTACCATGTGAAGATATGTGTTGAGAGCGTATATTGGTCCTACGGTTTTAAGCTGTGAAGATATCTGTTAACTCTGGTTAACAAGGCATTAGTTGAGACTGAGGTCCCTCGGTGAAAGTCTGAAAAAGTGCATTAGTTGGGGCAGAGGTCCCTCAGTGAAAGTTCAAGAAGGTGCATTAGTTGGGGCTGTGGTCCCTCGATAAATGCTCGAGAAGGTACATGGATTGCATGTAATGCTTTGTGGCATGACTAAAACCATTTTCAAATTGTATTTAAGACTCATGTGAGTTGTGATATAAAGCTAATTTAAAACCATTTTTATGGCTCGTGTGAGTCGAAAATCGCACATCGTTTTCCTAGCATGTTTAGCTTATATTTTATGCTTGTTTAATATCTGCTGAGCTTTGGGTCACGGTGTGGAATTTGAAATAATTTTTGGGTACCAATCACGTAAGTAGATTCGGGGTTTCCGGAGAGGTGGAAGATCTGTAGTCTTCCTTTTTGTTCTTTTTAAACCATGTATGTTTACTTGTTTTATCGGTGTTGGAACCATGTATTGTATGCCTTTTAGCGGTTATATTTAATGTATGCATGCTTTACTCTGAGAGTAAACATCGGGTTGTTGGAGGCAATACTGCCAAGATCATTATTTTAGTAAAAAAATTTTAGTAAAAATTAACAGGACGGGCAAATGCTAAAACAGGCTCCAAATAAATCTTTTGACGTCGAACGATCAAAATAAAACCCGTGCAACCAAAGTTAATTTAAAAAAATACCTTTTGTCAATCGATTCTTCAACTGCGATTTGATTTCGAGTTGAAACTCCTGTTAGATCTTCTATTATATTCCCTTGCACGATCCTCGAATGTTGTGTGGGCTACGGATTATCGAGAACTCGTACCGACAAAAATCAGATATCTTTCGTCTTAAAAGACAAAAAATATGATATATCAATGATATGAAACTGGTTCAGCCTACCCGCGTATATGTAGGGCTACAGCAGGGACCTAGTGAGTAATTATGAGAAAGACTTCCAGTGGAACACAGATACCTACAAGCGGTTTCAGTAATTATGAAATGACGCAGCGATTTCTACAATTTCCATAAAATACTAAATTACAGTTCACACAACTAAAGAACTATAATTGCACTTTGACCCATAATCTCAAGACATTCTTGCATTGAGCTCCTGTTATTAAATACTTACCATTTCTCCCCACGTTAAGATTCCCGATACCCGCCAATAACATTTAATTACTCATAATTTAATTTAATTTAATCGACATCTTGATAATCTTTAAGCTCTTCCGCTTAACTTATTTGACCGTCGAATAATCAAATCCACCTGTAGGGTTTAGCCCAGTCGAAATTTATAAGTATCCTTAAGGGGGCATCGTCAATCCCGATTTATCGGGACGTGAATTCTGTCAATGATTAATATTTTCTATATAATTAATACCGCTATCCAACTACCGGGAATATAGACCCATATAAGATCGCACCCTCTAATTAATCAAAACAACGAATATTAAATATATGCAAATCAATAATTATTTCAGGATTACAAGGATAAGCACTATTCATAATAACCTTGGGGTGTGAATTAATTTATATATTCAGTATAAAATTAATTACCCCAAATGTCCCATTCAATACGCACAAAGTGTACTAGTACAGAGAGTCGGAACAATAGACGACACTATTATCTGTTCCCCGTAACCAAGACAGGCCTACTAAAATTCTGTACTACAATCGTACCGATGGTATATCCATTTCCATCTAAACTATGAACATAAAACTTATATTCTGCAAGAACGTAATATCTGATCTTCTATGTATAAGTCGTACTCTACACACTAGATTAAATATTATATAGAATATTGGACATCCATACATAACAAAGAAATGATATACATACATTGCTCATAAAGATTCTCATAAAATAAAAAATTAATTTTATTAAAATAAAATTAAATACTAAAAATATGATTTTTAGTATACCAACTCTAACAAATTTTCACTTATACTCAAAACCATACTGTCATACATCTGACACCCATGCTCTCTACATAACTTTCAAAAGTCTTAGCCGGTAAACTTTTTCTAAAAGGATTTGCAAGGTTGTCTCCTGATACAATCTTGATCAAAGCAACATCACCTCTCTGTACAATTTCTCGTATCAGGTGATACTTACGCTCAATATGCTTGCCTTTCTTATGAACCCTTGGCTCCTTCGAGTTTGCAACCTCTCCGCTATTATCACAGTAAAGTGTAATAGCCGACTGAACTGAAGATACCACCTCTAGATCCAATAGGAAGTTCCTGAGCCAAACGGCCTCCTTGGCTGCTTCAGAAACTGCCACATACTCAGCCTCCATGATGGAATCAACAAAGCAGGACTGCTTGATACTTCTCTAACTTATAACTCCACCTCCTAAGATAAACACATATCCTGAGGTAGACTTACGGAAATCCCTGTCAAACTGAAAATCTGAGTCTATGTACCCCAAAGGTACTAGACTGTCTGCTTGGTAAACTAATATATAATAGTTAGTCCTTTTCAGGTACTTGATTATATTCTTTATCGCAGTTCAATGCTCTTGCCCTGGGTTAGACTGATATCTACTAACCAGGCCAACTGCAAAGTAGATATCAGGTCTAGTGCAAAGCATAGCATACATGAAACTTTCTACTGCCGAAACATAAGGAACCGCCTTCATCTTTTCTATCTCAACATGTGCCTTAGGACACTGATCCTTGGATAAAGTGATTCCATGCCTGAAAGGGAGAAACATTTTCCTGGAATCCTGCATGCTAGAACGAGCAAGGATATCATTGATATACTTTGCTTGTGATAAGCCTAACATCCATTGTTTTCGACCTCGCACAAGCTTGATCCTAGGGATGTGACTGGCTTCTCCAAATTCTTTCATATCGAACTACCCAAATAACCATACTTTAACCGTAGATAATGCCCCCACATCGTTTTCGATGAGCAAGATATTGTCTACATAAAGTACTAGGAAGACCACCACACTTCCGTCACGCTTCATGTACACACAGGACTCATTCGAACTTTGATCAAAATCATAAGAATTTATAGCTTAATCAAATCGAGTGTTCCAAGACCTCGATACTTGCTTAAGTCCATAAATGGATCTCTTAAGCTTGCACAACATGTGCTCCTGGCCCTTTCCAATGAATCCGTCTGGTTGTATCATATAGATACACTCGTCAAGACTTCCGTTAAGGTAAGTTGTCTTAACGTCCATTTGCTAGATTTCGTAATCGAAATGTGCAGTAATGGATACGAGAATCTGGATAGACTTAAGCATGGCTATCGGCGAAAAGGTTTTCTCATAGTCGATCCCTTCTCTCTAAGTGAACCCTTTAGTAACAAGCCTAGCTTTGAAGGTTTTAATCTTCCTATTTGCTCATCTCTTCTTCTTGTAAATCCACTTGCATCTAACGGGTTTTATCCCTTTGGGTGGTTCTCCAAGTTCCTATACCTGATTAGAATGCATATATTCTATCTCTGAATTCATAGCCCTTTGCCAAAGATCTGCATCTTTGTCTTTTAGTGCTTCATTATAGTTACAGTGCTTGGTATCCAGTTCTGCCGGGATCTTGTCAAATGACTCTCCCAAGAATATATACCGATCAGGTTGATGAACAACCCTCCCACTACGACGAGGCACTACTTGTGTCTGTGTGCTAACAGTAACGGCTGTGAAGAATCTGAACCCTGTGCATTAGCACCCTATTCTTGATTTAAACCTGTCCCAATAATCCTCCCATTACGACGAGATAATGGAATATCAGTGATTTATGGTTCATCTTCCGTTCTACTTGTATTTCCTCCCAGTTCTTCCAGAATAATTTTGCTATTAGGCTTGTGATCCATAATATAATCCTATTTCAAGAATTGGGCATTGGTGCTAACAACGACCTTCTGATCCTTAGGATTATAAAATAGATCACCATTCGTTCCCTAGGGATATCCTACAAACAAACAGACTTCCATCCTCAGTTCCAACTTACCTGCGCTCCCTTTAAGTACATGTGTTGGACACCCCCAAATATGACTGTGTTTCAGACTAGGCTTACGCCCAGTCCACAATTTTGTGGGAGAAAAAGGGACTGACTTAGAAAATACCAAGTTCAGAATGTAAGCTACTGTTTCTAAAGAAAATTCCCAAAACGAATCCGGTAAACATGAATAACTCATCATTGACCTTACCATCACCATAAGAGTCCTATTCTTTCTTTTTGATACACCATTCTACTATGGAGTGCCAGGTGCAGTCAACTGGGATGTAATCTTCCCTGATGACAAGCAGTCCTTAAACTCTCCAAAGAGGTATTTCCCACCACGATCGAATCGTAGTAATTTGATACTTTTACCCAGACGCTTCTCCATCTCCGCCTTGAATTCTTTGAATTTCTCAAAGCATTCAGACTTACAGTGCATCAGGTAAATGTACCAATACCTTGAGTAATCATCAATGAAACTGACAAAATACTCAAAGTCACCTCTAACCCGAATTGTCAGAGGATCACATACATCAGAATGAACCAGCTCCAACGGTTCTTTAGCTCTATAGCCTTTAGCCGAAAAGGGTCTTTTGGTCATCTTACCCTCTAAGCAAGATTTATAGACTTGAAGTGCCTCCACTTCTAATGAACTCGAAGGTCCATTTGCTACAAGTCTATTTATCCTTTTTAGATTAATATGACACAAGCGTAAGTGCCAAAGAAATATTTGGTTCATTAATGAAGGAAACTTTCTCTTATATGGTAATATAGATGTATTATTCGTTTTAGTCAGTTGCAGTGTATTAGAGATTGAAGTAATAATATAAAGATCATCCACCAATGTACCAGAATAAATAATCAGTTTATTATCCTTAATAATCACGAAGTTATTAAAATAAACAAAATATCCGTCTTTAGCAAATCTAGAAATGAAAACCAAGTTCCTTCTAATGGCAAGTACATAAAGAAAATCTCTTAATATTAAAATCCGATCTCTACCAAAACTGAGAGTGACATCTCCTACTGCAACTACTATTACCTTTGTATTATTGCCCATATGCAGGTTAATCTCTCCATCACTAAGTTGTCGGGGTTTTTAGAACTCCTGTATTGAATTGCAAACATGATTAGTGGCTCCCGTATCTACACATCAGGTATCGGTAGATAACACCGCTAAACATGTTTCCACAACAAGTAAACAGAAATTACCCTATTTGTTCTACCTTCTGAGAAATACTGGTTATTGCTTTTTCTAGTGCCGGGTCTCGTTGTAGTGAAAACATCTGTCTTTCGGCTTTTTTACACCAATCCGTGGCCCACTAACTACCCTAAAAAGTAGTATTAAAGGAATACCATTTGTAGTTAAAACTATATCCAAGTTACTTTTTTAGTCAACAACATTTGGTCCCGTAAGTTTGTTTTGTTTGAGTATTGAAGCGAGTGGGTTGAAATCTATTTTAATCCTGAAAATCACATAATTAAATAAAATCGTTGATTATGATGAGCAAAAACTTTGAATTTATTTTAATTTGGTTCCCTCTACCATTTTAAAATTAATTCGCCAGTAGTCGCGTAACCTGTGAATAGCATGCCACGATGGGTGGACATCTATTATCCATCATAAGACCAGACAGGCCAATTCCTTTTAATTTTACTATCTAGGTAACTAAGCATGCCAAGTAAAATTAAATAGTTGACATAGTTTCGGTCCAGCATATAATAACAGTGACTCAGACGGAGAGAATATTATTATATATAGCTAAATGTTAACCATCACCTAATCCCAATTTAATCACTTCGCAATGAACCATTCAGATGGAGAAGTGATCCACACTAACAATTATTCAGAATTATCCCTAAATGAGATTTGTACTGACGATACCATAATTAATCTGTCCGATTGGGAGAAAGGCCTTACTGCCAACACGCAGAGTTTAATTGCATCGCCTACAAACTAGTGATAGAGACCGTAAAATTTATCTGTGAATAAATTTTCTCTCCCATTTAGATTTATATAACATTTTTAGGGTTATAAAAATTCGTTTAAGTAAAATAAATTTATTAATTTCAAAAAACTCACAATCTGAAAGAATCAAATATCTTTCCGTGTACACGATTTCAAAAATTCTGATTTATTAAACCATCTTTTCGTGTTTAAATGCGTAAAAAATAAAATTTAATAAATGCACAGTTTTTCCTGCAGCTTTTCAGCTAAGATAGTGATTAAAGGCATTTATTTATTTTATTTTTCGTACTATATTTTTTGAAAAATAATAATTTATTTCGATTAAACATTTTTTCATTTAACTAATTTAAAATTTGGAATTAAGTTTCACGTTGTTCAAGATATCCGAAAAAAATCATGTTAATGTGATATTTTGTAAAAGAAAATATCTAAAATTTTTCTATTTAATTAAAATTAATTAATTAAAAAAAACTTGATTTTATTTTTCATTACAAAATATTTTAATTAAAATTAAAATTTTAAATTAATTAAATTAACAGGATAAAACCTGTATATATCATCCATATAATTAATATAAAAATAAATTAAATGCAAGATAAATATATCCATGTTTTATGTTCGAATTGAAACTCTAAAGAGTTTCAGTCTCCTATTTAAAATAAGCTTTCAGTCTCTCAGATGCTGCAGAATTACTTTGAAATTTTTGCCAATATTTGTGTTGCACTGAAACTGTTTTGTTTGAAAAACAAAATAGCTGAAACAGTTTTCAAAAATTGCTCCACTGTTTTTGCTTTGGAATTCTCTTGCGGCTCTGTAGTGTTTAAAAAAAATTAAACACCAAAAACAGTGTTTGTACCGAAACACTGCCTGGAAAACCACTTGCTGTTTGCATTGTGCCGAAACAGCTTAGATTTTCAAAACAGCTTATTGCGCCGTTTGGGAAAGAAAAGCCTGCTGCCCTGTGTTGCCACCGCCTATAGGCGCTGTTTGGCTCAAGAAAAACCACTGATGTGTGCTGAAACAGCCTTGATGGCGCTTTCTGTGCTTGCGGTTTGGGAAATTATTGATTGGTTGGAAAATAGTGCTGGCCTGGATCATGCACCGCTGCTACTTGGCGCTGATGGAAACAGTGTCGCGTTTGGCACAGCTTTTTACACTGAAATAGTGTTGTTTGGACTGCGCCGCTTCTTTTGGATTTGCTTTAGGCGCTGTTTGGCCCTGGTGCTGCTGCGCCACTTCTTGGCTGTTGCGGCTGTTTGGCTACTGCGGCAACTCCTTTTTTTTTATTATTATTATTCAGAAAAAAATCTGAAGAAAAAAAAATTGCAAAACAATAAAAAAAACTGGTTACCGTCACCAACCACCGCCGGTTGCCGCCGCCTTCGTTCTTTCACTTGTTCTTTATTCTTAATCCATGATTCCCAAAGTCATGATCCAAAACTGTGTTCTTCGACTGTTCTTCGTTTTTTTTATTTTTATTTTATTTTATTTTGATAACATAAAATAAATAAAAAAACTAAACTTAAAAACAATAATTTTTACATTGATCCTATACCTCCGTAGAGTTCACAATCAATTAATCTATCACAGTCAACCCCCGTGATAAAAAAAAATTGAATTAAATCATCATCTACGCATTCAATCAAATATGAAAATAAAAATGATCATAAAATCGGGATTAGAACGCCTACAAAACAAAATTAGCAACAGTTTTAAAACTATCCGACCGCGATAACCGTAAACAAAAAACAAAACGGCTCAGATACCAATTTGTTGGGGGCAATATTGTCAAGATCATTATTTTTGTAAACGATTTTCAAAAAAAATTAACTAGACGGGCAAACGCCGAAACGGGCTCCAAATAAAACTTTTGACGTCGAACGATCAAAATAAAACCCGTGCAATCAAAGTTAATTTAGAAAAATACATTTTGTCGATCGATTCTTCAACTACGATTTGATTTCGAGTTGAAACTCCTGTCAAATCTTCTACTGTATTCCCTTACGCGATCCTCGAGCGTAGTGTGGGCTACGGATTATCGAGAACTCGTACCGACAGAACCCTGATAACTTTCGTCTTCAAAGACAAAAAATATGATATATCAATGATATGAAACTGGTTCAGTCTACCCGCGTATATATAGGATTACAGTAGGGACTTGGGTAGTAATTATAAGTAAGACTTCTAGTGGAATACAAATACCTACTAGAAGTTTCTGCAATTATAGAAAGACGCAGTGATTTCAACAATTGTTATAAAACACTAAATTACTGTTCACACCACTAAAGAACTATAATTGCACTTTGACCCATAATCTCAAGACCTTCTTGCATTGAGCTCCTGTTATTA
>JAULJZ010195687.1:0-20325 GCA_032270985.1 Heliamphora pulchella | reverse complement strand
ATATTGAATTGCACACACTGTAGAATTATTGATGTTTAGATAGAAAATATAGAAAGTGGGTAATGTGGAGAAGAAAAGCATAAAATATTTGATCAATTTATATTTTTTTTATTTTATTCTCGCTATTAAAAGTATAAGAATTGTGTATTTAAGTAAAAATGTGTTTCGATTTGAATATTATTGAAAGTTAAAAAATATGTGATGGGGACTCAAAATGAGGTGTTCCATTTATACAAAAGTATAGATGAGTTGGGAATTAAGTAGAGAAGCTCAACCACCTGCCAATTCCCAAATTGAACAATATAAGTAGGCCAGATTTATAATTAAGGGAATAAAAAAGGGAACAATTAATATGAGTAGGTCAAGAGCTTGATTTGTGGTGCAATGATTCTTGTTTAGACCCCATGGAAGGGAAGGGAAAGGAAGGAATGGAAAGGGAGAAGAGAAGGGAATGGAGAACACTAAATGATGTGGTGAATGTCCCATGGCTTTTCCCTTCCATTCATTTCCTTTGTCTACAATTTGTCAAAAGCCTCTCTCTCTCTCTCTCTCTCTCTCCCATCGATCTCATCCCTAGCTAGACAAGCTCACTTATATACTGAGGCCCACAAATATAGGAACATTGACTCTCTCTCCCTCTCTCTTTCTCTTTGAGAAAAAAATACAAAAATATTATGAAAAATGCTAACCGAAACCATTGGACTGTAGTTAAGGGGTATATAATGTATAGATATATCTGTGCAAAGTATATTAATATCTGTGAAAGTGATAAATCCCACACTAAAAAATATATTAATATTGAAATTTTTTTATCTCCATTAGGCTATTATTCAAAGCCCATTGAACTCTCTTTAGCAACATCAAAATCTTATTTACCTAGAAAAGTTGTTTGGGACCCACAAGTATAGGAACATTGACTCTCTCCCACAAATATAGGAACAATGACTTTCTCCCTCTCTCTCTTTCTCATTGAGAAAAAATTACAAAAATATTATTTACCTAGAAAGTTGTTTGGGGCCCACAAATATAGGAACATTGACTCTCTCCCTCCCTCTCTCTCTCTTTCTCTTTGAGAAAAATTAACAAAAATATCTATTTAGAAAAGTTGTCAAGAGCCGTAGCTTAAATTAAAATTCAATGATTTAAATTTAATTGTGTTGTGTAGGTCAAACTACAAGTGAATATGAACCATTAATTTGAAATTCTAAATATATTTTTAAGTATGTTTTATGAGTACATAGTATTACTGGAAAAAAAAAATAGCTTCACAAAAAAACATAACACAAGTCTTTTGAAAATCACACGATCATGTAAGTTCTTTTATTTGTTGTTTCAAAGGATATGATCACGTGGTGCCACAAGTTTTTTAAGAGCCACATGATTACGTGAGCATTTAAATTAAAAAAAAATCTCTTATGAAACTAATCTCAAAAAAAACTTGTAACACCATGTAAGGATACCGGCGCATAGGAGCACACGATAAATAATGTTCCAACTCTAAGAGAGTCCATGTGGTGAAATGGTCACATGTGCTGATCAGGTCTGAAGGAAATGCCTGAATTTATTTTTGTGTCCTCAAGTACTTGTCTTGGTAGAATCTCACTTAAGTACTTGCTGCTTTTTTTTTTCATTACAATTAATTTACAGTGACTCTTTGCCCAATGGTCCTGATGTGATCACTCATAAAACTAAATTATATTACTCTTTAACTTTTCTTTTCTTTTTTTTTTAAAAAAAAAAATGCTTTACTTGCCATTTTTTACTATATTTTGTTTATAATGTAATGTGGTGTATCAACCCACGGTCGTTGATGTAATGGATCTCATTTGAATTCTACTACTACTAATATGCAATGGTTGTAGAAACGTCACAGTCGTTGATGCATTGGGTCTCTTTTGAAATCTACTATTTATTTATTGGAAAAAAAAATTATTTTCTTTTTGGGGTTAGCGCGATAGGGTTAAATTACGAAAATCATTCTCTAAATTAAAAAAAAGAGTAATAGGATTTTTTGTTTTCTCCTTATTAAATATATCTCATGCCTTAATTATTATTGTAGAGGATAAGGATTGAGATCTACTGGTTCCGTCCAAACTGGCTGAACTGTTAGGGGTGGATGCCACGTATACGCTTGCACAAGAAATGGATAAAATGCCCGCCGGTGGTTTTATACTGGTGGACCCTTCGACGATCAAGTCAGGCAAGGGTTTGAGAGAGAAAGAGAGAAACTTGAGAGAGTATTTTGGTAGAGTTTTTACTAGTCAAAGAGAGATTACCTTTATCTTCAAACGTGCTAACTATTTATAGAAAGAAATATATTTGGCCCGCATTTGGGATACAACTCGACCCAGGTCGGGTTGTACTTTCTCTCTCTGATCTATGCATAGCAATCAATAGGCCGATGGTGATATATCAATGCCATCATTAGATCTTTTTATAAGATCTTTCTACAAGTTTCTTTTGTCATGTCAAATTATCCATCAATACTCAGACCTAGTCTAGACTCAGTCAACCCACTCTGACACCCTAATCATAGGGTTGGTCCCATGTCTACTGATCTCTTATCACGAGCTCCCCCTTTTAATACCTGTATCTTGGTGCATTGACCCCTACCATTAGACCTCGAGCTCGGCTTTAGGAGTTGCACAGCTCATCTTACTCGGACATGAATGTCGAGCACTCCTTTTCAAGATGCCGATCATTTCTTTTACTTCACGTCGATATTGAACCCCTTCCGAGCTTAGAGCCAAAAACCATTACGTGGATTCATTGGTCCCGAGGTTCCTTGATCTAGGGCTCAGTGCCCCTATAGCTCGACTCATTTCTCAAGCTATTATGTGTATGCCGAGGTACGTGCCGTGGGCAAAAGGACTGTTGCGCTGTATGGCCTTCCACGTGTGCTTCACGTGACCCTAGTCGGAACTTGAGCCCCCTCAGTTATAATTGCGACCTCAAAATTAAAATGTTTACAAATTGCATAAGTTATAAAACACTATATCATGCAAGTAGGGCTTTCAGAATCATAGCAATCCCTTGATTAAATTTACTCGAAACCAAAGACATAATCAACAGTTTGTTTATAATTTCAGAAAAATGTACTTGGGATTTTATTCAGAATTAAAATGCATGGATTAAATTTATTCCGAATATAGTGCTTACTAATTAACTTTGAATTAATATTGTAGAGGATCAGGATTGGGATCTATTATTTTCGTCCAAGCTGGCCGAATAGTCCAGGGTGGATTCCACGTGTCCCTACACAAGAATGGGGTGAGATGTCCGCCGGTTGCTTTTACCGGTGGACCCTTCGATAATAAAGTCAGGCAAGGATTTTAAAGAGAGAAAAACTTGAGAAAGTAATTTGACAGAATTTTTTCTAATGAAATAGAGTGCATACTTTTACCTTTGAGGGTATTAGTTATTTATAGGAAAAAATATACTTGACCCGCTTTTTTGAGTCTGACCTGATCAAGTCAGGTTGTACTATCTCTCTCTCTGATCAATATAGCTGTCAATCTGATGGCGACTTATCATTACCATCATTATATCTTTCTGTGAGTCCTCTTTGTCACATCAAGCTGTCCATCAGTACCCAAAAGTGGTTCAACTGCAATTGATCTCTTATCATGAGCACCACCTCCTGATATGCGTATTATGGAGCACCGATTACCATGCACCTAGCCCAAGCTCAGCTTTTGAGGTCATCCCACACGCCTTGCTTGACCGTGTGCCCTAAACACGTCTCCGCATGGTGCCGAGCGCCTCTCCTCTTGGTATCGAGAACTTCTCTTCAGGGACCATGGCTGAGCCTCTCCCCTGAGCTCGAGCCCATGGTCGTGGCACTTAGGTCCATGGCTGTTCCATGACTTCACCTGTTTCGAGATCTTAAAAGCTCGGGGGCATTGTCCATGTGTGCTCGGTCAACTTCCTGAGCTAGGAGGGGTATACTGAGTTATAATATCGTGGGCCAGTGACTGTTGCGCTGTACAGCACTCCATGTGCGTGCCACGTGACCCTGATCGGAACTTATCCTCTCTCAAATATATATCTTATACCAATTAATTTACTGTTTCGTGTAAAAGTTATGAGTTTGTTGAATGATTAAGGTATATATAAGTAATCAAGTGATAAAGTTATTTATATTCTCTACATGCTCTCTCGCGTGTGGTCTGATCGACTTTCCTTTATAAGTTAACTAAATACGTATAACTTGTTTTAATTATTTGGTAAACAGCAAAGTTGGAACACAAGATTTATTTTTTGCTCTAATAGCATATTATTTTGTTATTCATGACTAACTCATTTAGAATTTTAAGCTCTTAGAGAGAGGAATAATTTTATTATTTATATATTCTCAACACAAACAACTTGTAAAACCTTGTTTATGGGGTGTTTCCAAACACATGACCCTTAAATATTATTCAGTTGCGTTTATTTTCATCGCTTTGATGATTCAGACAGTACATATTGTTATTGTCAGTGTATAGACCCTCTGTTTTCATCGCTTTGATGATTCAGACCGTACATATTGTTATTGTCAGTGTATAGATCCTCTGTACAAAATAATAATTTAATCGAATATCAATAGTATTTAACCAAATTACTTTGTGTTATTAAAATGAACGATGAAGTTTTCACACTATTTATTCTGTTTTAACAAAAATGTAATTTGTGTTAAAAATTTTCTTATTGATAATCTACTTAAATGTTAAAAGAAAAAGAAATTGATTGTATCTAAAAAATAAAATAAATTAATTAAACATAATATATATATATATATGTTTATTAAATATAAAGGAATAATTGGCCTGTGATGAGAGAGGCACGATTTTGCAGTTCTAAAACTGTTATTGCCTACCTACGCGAAGGTTTTTATGGACAATTCACAATCCCAAGATTTAATCAAAATCACGGCCAGCCTCCTAATGCTCGCGCACACTAGAAAGAATATGAAAGTTATCCAAAGATATTATATAACGAATAGCAAGAAAGAGAATAAGATTTGTGAATTTCAAAAGTATTTCAAACATAAAATCAGAAGTTACTTTAAAAAGACAAACATGTGTCTCTTTGGAAAAAGCATAAATCGAAGTTGTCCAAAGATATTATATAAAGAACCGCAAAAGAGAGAATGAGATTTGTGAAACACAAAATCGGAAGTTTCTTTCATAGGACAAACATGTGCCTCTTTGAAAAAGGCATAAAGCTAAAAGTTAGATCTTTTGGCTTATGAACGGTTAGACAAACGATTGGAAATGGCTTATGAACCGTTGTACAAACCGTTGGAAATTTTTGAATTTTTAAAAAATTTAAAAACACAATAATTTGTTCTAAACTCAACGATATACCCAATCAATATGATTTTTTTATAGGTGAATGGTTGGATTCATCAAAATGAACCCATTTTGGGTCCAAAATTAACCAGCTAGACCAATCTACTCCATCAAAACACTGGAGAAAAACCTCCCTCTCCACCCAAAAAGAAAAACCTCCCTCTCCACCCAAAAACCTTCATCAACCCCGTTTGAAATGAATATGAACCTTAGTTTTTAAGAAGTTTAATTTTTAAGGAGTTTGAACTTTTTTTAAAAAAGAGGGAAGAAAAGTTTTAGTATTTGGGATACCCTTTTTTAAGGTAGTTCTTTCTTTTTTTTTGTTTTTTTTATTAAAATGTCTAATATACACTCACTTATTACTTTTAAGTAGCAGTATTTAGAATATTGGCACTAATTTTTTTTGTTGCTAAGAGTAAAATTGACATTTAAATTAAAGATATTATAGTTATTTTAAATATGTATAAACTTTTTTTCTTAGAAAAATAAATTGAAAAAAGACTAGTTAGCTTTTTAAGAAAATAAACTGTATAAACTAAAAATTAATTTCTTTATAAGAAAATCAACTCTTTTTTTTTTAAATAACCCAAACAGAACTTCTACTTTAGCAGAAGTCGTAGAAGACAGGAGAAGATGAGCACCCACGTAAGATTTAAGTTCCACAGTTCATATCTACTTCGAAAATCCAAATCGGTTAATTACCTTTTTACCTTTTTTGGGCTAAAATTTTTGTGCCATGCATTTCTTTTCACTTGGGTGTTTTGGACTTTTTATGCTCTTTTTTGGGGAAAAAGTACAAATTCATCTAATTGCAAATATATATACCCACGCTTTTCATATACTAATTTTAATTTTAATTTTAATTTTAATTTTCAGTTTGCAATATCTAATATTTTATTGACGTAAATTTTTTTTTGATAACGAGTTCTATATATATATATGAGTAGAAACCGAAAAATAAATAAGAATGTTGCCAAATAATTTCTGTATGTGAAGATTCTTCTGCAGGTTTTTTGTATGCTAATTTTATGATTTGTCGATCGACCAACATTTATTATTATTATTATTATTATTATTATTATTTGATCAATGAAAAAAAAGATTTTATAAATTTAGCAAGAAAGCAAAGGGACTTAGGAAGCATGAAAGGCTTTTGATAAGCACAGTAGCTACATTTATTTTTTTGCGTGACATTTTATATATATATATATGTGTGTGTGTGTGTGTGTGTGTGTGTGTATATTTTTAGTAAATTGTTGGTACAAAAAGTTACCATCAACAATAATATATTTGACAATAGTGCAGCAATTTCAAATGAAAAATAAAATAAAATAATAAATAAGTTTATCATATAGAGAGTGATTTTAAATGAAAATAAATTTATCTGAAATAGAGAAATATGAAATAAATTTACCTAAATAAAGGAGAAGAATTTTAAAATGAGTTTGGAAAGAGAGAAGGAGGAGGGACTCGGGGTTTAAAATGAAAAATTCAAAGGACTTTCAGTTAAAGGTTAAAAAAATAAATTTTAACGCGTAAGATTCAACAACAAAAATTTTAACATGCAAGGTCCAATTGTGTAATTTCTCTCAAAAATACCCTCCAAACAGATAAATTTATTTGTTAAGCATATGAACATAAATATTGCAAACAGATAAATTTATTTATATGCATATTTATGTTTAATAGATAAATTTTTTTGTCTCTATATGAACACAGATAATACAAATAGATAAATTTATCTGTGTCTTTTTACATGTTTTGAAAAGGTACAGATAAATTTATCTATTCTACAATATTTTTTTATCTTAAAAGGACCTTATGTGTTAAAATTTTTATGCAAATGGACCTTACTCGTTAAAAAAATCTTATACTGGATGAAAAATAGTAAATAGTTTATAAATTGGACTATTCACTAATTTTCCAAAAAGTCAATCTTATCTCAAAATTTCTTTATGGAAAGTAAATTGGTATCATTAAAAATATTTTCAAAAATGTAGTTTTTTTTATCATAGATTTAAGCATGAGTTTATTTTAGTCATTTTTTTAAAAATATGTGTGGGACAAGAGAATATATATTTTTTTTAAAAAAAATGAGTTTATGACAATAAAATATAAGTTTGAATTCATCGAAATCATTATTATTAAAATGGGTTAAATAAGAAAGAATAACTCTTCAAAAGTATGAGTTATTTTAATATATATATATATATATATATATATATATATATTAATAGCACGAGGTGTGTATTAGGGCAAATATAAGGTACTCACTTAATATTACGTCGGTAATATTGCATGATATTTATTACGATTGATAATCTTTTTTGCATGTTTTTTTTTGTTTTTTAGAAAAAAAAATTTACGTTAGTTCAAATGATTGTACTTTTTAAATTTATCTCATTACGAAAAATCCAAAAAGAAAAAAAACTTGACTAAAAAATTAAAAAAATTTACAAGACAAAAAAATTTATTTTAAAGCTTTTATGTGGCTTTTTTTCTGTCTTTAGTGAACTTGTTTTTAACTTTTGTCAAAATGATTATACTTTTAGATTCGTCTTATCATGACAAATAAAAAAATTAGTCCAAAAAATCAAAAAAATTAATAAAAGATGAAAAAAAGCCACTAAAAAGTTATTCCAAATAGATCAATAAATAAAAACGTTTGATGCATCTTAAGTGAGTCATCTCTCTTGTCTCTCATCCATCAAATAAAAGTGAATTAATATTATTATACACAAAGTATTTTTTTATTGTATTATTAAATAAAAAGTACAAACATTACGTTAAATGATGACACATATTGCTATAGGACTACCGGAGAATTACTGTATTTAGTAGTAGGTAAATGTAACCCAATTCTGGTACAACTATTAGTGTTATAATTAATGGATAATACTAACTATGTACCGCCTATTGGACAGTGATTAATAGGTTAATAATGATAAAATTTTTCTAATAATAATATACTTTTAGAGATGGAACTTACCACTTTTGCATTTATTAATACACTTTATATAAATATCTATACATTACATACTCATTATTCATCGCTCAATAGACGATAATTAGCATTATCCATGAATAATTATTCAATACTCTTGGAGCAATACTCCATTCAAATCACTGAATGACACATTTTCACATGTTGAACAAAATAATAATAAAAAATTAATGAGTTTCACTAAACACACCAATAAATATGAAATTGAAACATCACCTAAACTTGCTCTAAAATTATTGAATATTTACTCATTTTCCATAATTAATTACCATGGACAGTTGACGGATTCATGCTGTAGCAATGTTGAAGAGAGGTGATTTGGATAAGGGGAAAAAAAGAGTACTGCATGACATATACATACGCGTGTATACCTGTGGTGTAATTATTACGTAGTTTTGGAGTGATATGTGATTTTTTTTTATATAAATATATTGTGTTTTTTTACTGATGACCGTAAAAAAAATATAATTCGGAGTAATATTGATTTATTTGTATTGGATAAATAAAAGAGAAAAAGGTCGAGATTTTTGTAGTTTAATGGTATTCTTTTATCTAACTTTTTACTTTTTCAATTTATCTAATTAGAATGATTCGAAAAAAATAAAAAAAGTCAAAACAGAGAAAAATAAATAAAATTCCTACAATTTAGCCCAAATAGGGCCAATATGTATCAATTTTTTTAATTTACCAAAACAATTACGTAAATAATATTATGTAATATTTTTAAAATATTTAATAATTTTTGATATATTTGTATATATAACATAAAAAATTAATTATTCAAATAGTCTTGAAGTAGCGTTCTATTTTAAGAGTTTGATTGAGAACTTAAGCTTTTTGGTTAAACGTGCAAAAAATCAACATATTTTGTTTGGCCAAGAAAAAAAAGATAATTTTTTTTAAAAAAAGTCAAATTAAAGTACTCAATTATATAGAAGGAAAATACGATCTAATTTGAATAAAAAAAAATAACTTTTTACCCAATCAACCAAATTTAAAAAATTAACTTAAAACCAAACAATTTAATTCGAACCCAATTTTATTTTTTATTTTTGACTAAAAATAAAAAATAAAAAACTTATTTTGAAGCTAAGTACTAATCAGAACTTAAATAGTACATCTTCGAAGTAATGAATCCTACTATGTACACGAATAGCTGTAAATTTAGAAAACTTGCTCTAAGAAAAATTTTTAAAAAAATTGTGTAAATACAAAGATTTATATCACTGAACTAATAAAAAAATATTATTTTTTATTAATAAAAATATATATTGTTTTTATTTTTCTAAATAAAAAAAATTCTTGAGGTTACACTGGGGCAGGACCAACCAGTGCGCGCATACCGAAGGAAATGCTGGGGGCTACATTGCCATGGCTTGCTTCTTTGTCCCCTAATAGTTTTCTTTTGTGTAATTTATAGAGAGGTGGGTAATTATTTAGGGCATGATTGTCAACTAATTTTAAAATTAATTTTTAAAAATATTTTTAGTTGAAAATTTTAATTTAATTAAAAATAAATTATTTGATAAATTAGCTGTTAAGTTAGTTTTTAAAATTGGGTTAATTGAGTAAAAAGTTAGCTCTTTTATCTTTTTATTTAAATTTGATAGTTTAGCCTTTTATGTAGTTGGAAATTACAATTATATGTAGTTAGTAGTGATAGTAAAAAAATTATGAATGAGGGATAGTATTGTCTTTTAAAAGTGATGAGAGTTTAAATAAAATATTATAAGAATTAGTGTTTTCATTTAATTTTTTGGTTATTTATTTATTTATTTTTTTTGATTTTTTACAAAACAGACCATGTTAATTTTTTGTCATTTTTAGTCAAATAGCCAAAGAAAGAAGGGTTGCCAATCAATGCCAAATAATTTCATAACATTATGTGAAATTGCTTATATAATGATCTTATTTAATGAGATATTAAAAAATACTTTGGTTGGAGATAATATTAGTCCACATTTATTATGTAAGAGATAAGAATAACCCTGAATCAAATATTTTGATTAATCAAAAATACTATACAAATAATACCGCATGATATTCTAAATGTACCAAATAATTTTGATGCATGGCACATGCTATAAGCGTGCAATTTTTAATTTATTATAATAAAAATATGAAATTTTAGAAAATTTAAAGGAAAAGAAAAAATTATAAATACAAAAAATGAGAATAGTGGAGTAATGTAATTTTAAATTATACCATAAAAATTTTAGAATAAAATTTGTTGTAGAAAGAAAGAGTATTTTAGGTAGAAAAAAGAATCAATAGAACTTCAATTTTAGGGAACATTAAGCGAGTGAGTTCTTTAATGTAATATTATATTATATATATATGTATATATATATAAATATGAAGTGATCGGGTAAGTTTTTATTTTTAATCGATCGGATTAAAAATGAGTGAACATGTGTAATTTCACAGGAAAAGTAATTCGATAAAATTAATAGTACACCAATTATTATTGTCACATTTTTTTAAGTACTTTCTTTTTATGACAAGTAACTTCTTGACAAGTAACATGTGTACTCACGTATATTCCTTTTTTTAATTTTTTGTTGATATTACTCATATAGATTGGATAAATCAAAACCCGTGAAACCGTAAAAACTATGATTATCTTGTACAAAAAACATCAAGAAGTTAAGAGAAATTAAATCTAAGATAAAATATATACTAAAGATAAAATTTGATAAAGCATATAATTCAATCTCACATCTAATCCAGTAAATACAACATATCCTTAGTGATAATCTAATCCAATAAATACAACATATCCTTAGTGGTAAGACGTAATATGTTCGCACATATAATCATGTAGTATTTAACTATTATATATTCAATGTCAAATGAGCAATAATTAGAATTTTTTATCTACTTTCTTCACTTTCTTTTCTTATTTTCTTGATTGAATACTTTCTTAATTTCAGGTGTACTTCAATCCAAATAAATTTGTAGGTTTTCTCAAAAACAGTGTTCTCATTATTAAAAGTTCTAATTCCTTTCATCAATTGTTTATTATAAACCAAAGAACAATGGAGGCCCAAAAAAGTTAATGGGGATTAACAAAGAAGGTATCTATATCTTATAATATAAGAATGAGTAAGCTGTTTTATTATTAATTTAGTAGATAGTTTCTTTTTGTTTTATTTTTATTCTTTGTTTTTTTTTTAATATCATAATGAGTTTTATTTACATTTTTTTTTTCAATTTTTAACTCTATAATATAAGAAAAAATCATTGTTTCACCATTCATTCAGTGGATTATTTTTTTAAAATTTATTTTTGTCCTCCGTTCTCTTATATCAGAATGAGTTTTAGTCAAACATTTTCTTCTACTTTTTAAATTCAAATTCAATTTAAAACAAAATTTATTTTTTTCTATTTATTTTTTAGTGACTTGTTATCATTTAGTTTTTTTTTACACTCTAATTATTTTTGCCATTTTGTTTTTTAGTTGGGTTAGTTAAGATTTCTAAACTACGCTAATAAACATCATGCTTAGGTGAAAATATTGAGCACAATACAATCGCATTGAATACAGATGTGATTCTACCATTTCGATCCATTTTCAATTCTGGTGCAATGCAAATTGTATACAAATTTTAGCCTAATCTTTAAAATTTATTTTCGTATATTTTTTTACTTTTTTTAACTTTTTACTGTTTATAGAATGAGTATTATTTTAATATTTTGTGTCATTGTTTCACTCAATACGTCTTACTTTTCAATTGAGATATTTTATATTGTTTAATCCACACATTTTTAAAACAAAATATAAAAGGACGAGAAGTTGAGAACTTGGCTCTGTTAATTTTGTTTTATGTTCATTTTCTTCCTATTTTTTATATATTTTGACCTAAATATTTTTTGGGCTAAAAATTTTAAAATATAATATTTTTATTAAACGATGAAAAAACTCACAAAAAATTATCATAATAATTTTACTAAATGATGAAAAAATTACTAAAAATAAAAATCAAATTAAATAAGTTGTTCTTTATTGAGTTTTTTTTAGAGATTTTTATAAAAAACAAGTTTTGGAAAAAAATAAAAAAGTATAACAATTGCGTTAAATCAAGAAAAATGAAATAAAAAGAAACAAATAAGATATTATCCTAAACAAGGTATTTATAAAAATTAATAGTTATAAATTATTCAGAAATACACTTTTCATTTTTATTTTATATAAAATGTTCTCACTATTACAATATGCACTCATGATTTGTTTATTTGTAAATATTGTAAATTACTTTATGAAATAGTAAATGAATGATGATGATGATAATATTAATATAGTTTCAACATTTGTAAATAATTTTTTTTTAAAATTCATAATATTTATAATTCTTATGTATAAATTCACATAATAAGTTAAAAACGTGCAACGCAAAAGTGTGACATTAGTTTAGGGTATAACTCCATCCAACGGCCAGGAATGTTTGAGCCTTGACCCTTCTTTGGCTCGGGTTCCATTCCCGGCCCCTACACTCCCCCTTTAAAACATAAACCTCTCATTTTATTTTCCCTTTTATTTATTTATATTTTTTTGGTTTTAAGTATTTTATGTCGATGCTAGAAAGAAATGTGCACATTTATTGATAAAAAAAGGACTGGGCATTAAAAAAAAAAGTGAGTGATGCGTTTGCAAGAGTATGAAAAATTAAGATAATGAAAAATCATGCAATAAGGTAAAATATATTTTGTTTTAGATAATCTCGAAACTCAATATTTGAAAATGTGTTTACAGAAATGCAGACTTTGTGTCTGTTTAGAATGTCTAAAAAGTTTAGTTTTTAAAAGATTTAGTTTTTTTAAAAAATAAAAAATAAAAAAAAGTTAGATTGTTTAGAATAATTTTTGTGATAGCCTTTTTGTTTTTTATTAAAATGTCTAAAATATCTTTATTTTTAGCTTTTAAATTATAGTACTTGGGATATTGGCACGATTTTTTTTTGTAAATAGGGTTGACTTTTTTTAAGTAAAGGTATTATAGTAATTCTTTTTAAAAAAAAGTTATGGCGTTTGGGATATGTATTCCCTTGTTTCTTGAATTAAGAGATGAAAAAAAGTTTAAAAAGTTAGTTAACTTTTTTTGAAAACCAAACAAGACAGCTTAAAAACCTACTCTTTTGCAAAAAAAAATTAACTTAGAAAATATCCCAAACAAGCCCTTTATATAATTTGAATTTGGTGGCTCACACACTATGGAAAAATTATTACTAGGTATTTCCATAGCATTATATAACATTATTTACTTAGTATACACGATAAATGAGAAAATGCGATGTACCTTAAATGGATTACCATGTCACTTACCTATCTAACAAAGTCGACTTGTATTGTTCCATGCAAAATTTTTTCAACTAAATGGCCGATACTCTAAAACTATTAAATAATTAAGTCAACATTTCCCCTGTACAAAATTAGTGAACACGCCTATGCAAAATCAAATCAAATGATTGAAGTTTTAGATTCAATGGATTGGCAAAGGCAAAAATAAAAAATTAAAGAAAATAGAGAATGCATATGGAAAATAAAATTAAATTAAAAAAATAACAGTTAAAAAATAATTAAGCATGAGTCGGCTTTATTCTCACAAAAAAATAATATTTTTCATAAAAATAGTATAGATATAGATAAAATAATGGTAGCCAAAAGTAGGGTAGTCTTCATATTATCACAAAAAATAACATTTAGAAGTTCCAAAGACTTAAAGCGTGGCTATTTCTCCTAACTAAACTGCAGTAAATTTTACTAGGCATTGAATAATAAAATAAATCGGATAAAAATCTCAACATAAATGCAATTTTGGCGATAGGACCTATATACCACTTTTTACAAATAATTCATTATGTATAAATATATATACATTATTTATTCATTATTTACCACCGAGTAAGCCGTAATTAATATTTTTCACTAAAAGCCTTGTTTGGTTTGCCGAAAAAAGAGGAATTGAATTGAATAAAAAAACATATGAGACTCACATATTCATATTTTGTCTTATCGAACTCATTATCTCGTGTTTGTATTGCGAAATTAGGACTATTAACCAAATTATTAATATCTCATTCATGGTATTAATTGTACCAGACTCCTTTAGTATTATTAGTACTAGATTCTAGATTATCTTCCGTCCTTATCTAATTGTCAGAAATAAATTTATAACTCATATCTCATTCTTTATCTTACTCTAACCAAACATGAACCAAAATTTTCATTCTATATATAATTCCTTCCACAATCTATTGGTATTAAAAAAATATATATAGACCTACAGTATTATTTATTTTTTTTATTTTATTCAATTCCATCCGAAATACCAAATAAGCCTAAAGTGTATTATAAGACAAATAAAAAAAAACTATTCAACTCAATTCAGGAACCAACCAACAACAGTATTTTTCAATCCCTTGGTATTTTCCATAAATATAAAAATATGATTTTTTTTTTACTGGGTAACTTTTATCTTTCTTCCCCCATCCCCTTTTTTCCCTTCTTTTAATTAATTTGGTGAGTTCAATCAGTCTCCACCCTCCAGACCAGGCCACTCCACCAGCAGGCATCCACCCTTTAGTCATCTTGTACTCTCTCTCTCTCTCTCTCTCTATAAAAGCAAAGCCATCTAGCCAACCTTTCTCCCTCCCCTATCTCTCCAACCTTCTGATCACCATGGCTGACCCTTACTCAAGTTTCTACTCTCAGTGGTTCAAATTCAACCCTCTCCATCATTTTCCATCTTCAAACCTTCCTCTTCCTCCTCCTCCTCCTCCTCCTCCTCCTCCTCAGCCTCTCCATACCCACAACTTCTACTCATCCTCAAATGGCTTCTTCATCAACCCCAACAACTATTCCTCCTCCTCCTCCTCCTCCTCCTCCTCCCTTCACTACCAGTACCAATACCAATACCAATTCCAAACCCCACCTCCCTCCCCTCCTCTAAGAGAAGCCTTACCCCTCCTAAGCTTAAGCCCTATGAGACATGAAGAAGATCAAGAACCCTCTTGCAGTACTCCCATGGATGTGGAGGACAATAACAACAAATCCAAACAAAAAACCCAAAGCCAAAGCCTTTTGTTCTCTAGAAGTAGTACTACTGCTGTTGCTGGTGGTGGTGGTGGTGGTGGTGGTGGTGGTGGTCATGGTGATGATGATGATGATGGTGAGGAAACAGTTACTGTGGCTCTTCATATAGGGCCACCAAACCCTAGTGTTGCTGATCTAGCCTCTGTGCTCTCATCTTCTTCTACTGATCAGATCACTGATAAAGATGGGGATGGAGGAGATGGAGATGGTGATGTTTCTGGGTACTCCATGAACAGACTCAACAAGGGTCAATATTGGATACCAACCCCTTCTCAGATTCTCATTGGTCCAACACAGTTCTCATGTCCTGTTTGCTACAAGACCTTCAACAGATACAACAACATGCAGGTGATCAATTAATAAGTTTTTGTCTCATGATGAACCATCATGACCCAGAAGTCTTTCTTCCCCATTTGTTTTTTGTTTTTTGTTTTTTGTGATAATCGGGTTTTCAAGCCAATTTTTGGGCACTCTCGATTAATTCCTGACTAATCAAGTTAACAATTGAGCAAATCTCCAATCACCTTAAAAAACTCAAACTAGAGATCATTAGAAAACTCAAACCAGTCAACCTAACTCCTGAGGTTTCTTTACCATTTTTATGATCTTTTCTCAAAGTTCTTCCTTTCCATTGAGGAAATTCCTAGCTAGTTGGCTCCCCCAGCTTCACAGCCTTGATCTCAAATGTACATATTTTCTGGTTTCTCCTAATTAAAGAAGAAAGTGAATTGATCATATTAAATAATATATATTTTTTCAATAGAAGTTTCCAATTTTTTAAAATATTTGCATGGTTAATGTGTTCTTTTGGGATTGTGAATGTGTCAATCAGATCCAAATCCAAATGAGCCTCTGGGGTCAGAAATAATCAGAAACCCTTTCATTTATGTGATTGAACAATACAAGCAATGTTCCTTATTATGCTTTTTAGTAAACTTTTTTAAAGTCCGTATAGTACTGATCAACACACTTGACAGGTGTTGTGTCCAGCAGCAGCTTATAAGAATTGAATTTTGCAGTGTTGTCCCACGGGCTGATCAGATCTGATGGGTCTTTCCCATTAAAAGGAACAGAATTTCTTCAATTTTGAACCTTGAGTGATCTGAGTAAAAAAATTCCAACACTTCACAGTCATGAAAAGCCCATTCATAAGATTTCATTTTCATCCCATCTCCTCAGTCCCCAGTCCTGTCTTCTCAAACAATGACATCTCTAAAACTCCACAACTTTTACACTTTCTTCTTAAACTAATTAACAAGAATTTTACAAACTAATAAAATAAATTAAAAAATTTATCTAAGATTCAAAACATATGATTAAGATTTACTTAAAGTATGAGTCTATAACCGACGACACTACACACTATTGAATCTCGACCTTTTATTTTCAATTTTTAGCACGTTGGTGGGTTTGTTTTCGTGTAATTAGTAACATTTTTGACTAATTAAATGTTTCCTTCTTAAACCAGCCTAATAGTCCCAAAAAAATATATTTAAAAATAGATGTAAAAGAACGAGAACTCACTGGTTTGTCCAACATCTCTAAATCAAATTCACTTTTTTAGAAGTTTTTTTTTAACCTTTTCCAACCAGATTAAGCAGGTAGCTGTTCAGAAATCTAAATGTCAAATATCTCCCGTGTTTTTGTTTGTTCTAACAAACATTCGTTCCACCACCAAGAACAATTCATCTCTTCATTTCTTCATCAGCGATGTAGCTCCTTTCTTGCTCACATCTCACAATCAATTCTTTTGGAGGGAAAAAAAAAAAGAGCGCAACTCCCTTTAATTAGAACTTAGAAGCCAGACCACAGAATCAGAAATAGAATACTATAACTTTGTGACTGGAGTTCTACCAGGATTTATAAATCTCTCTCTCTCTCTCTCTCTCTCATGGTTTCATATTTTGTGGGGTTTTTTTTACCATGGTTTTAAATATATTGAACGAGATTTTAGACATATGATATTTGCTAATGTATTGACTATATTGTCTGATATGATATCATTTCATATAAGATCGTATCAGTAGTACCGTTATATAATCTAAATATACCGCCATTTAAATCCTTAATTTTTACTAAATTTTCTCAACTTTGGATGTGGGTGATATTGTTTTTTAGATGCATATGTGGGGGCATGGATCTCAGTATAGGAAAGGACCTGAATCTTTGAGGGGCACTCAACCAACAGGCATGCTTAGGCTTCCTTGCTATTGTTGTGCACCGGGGTGCCGGAACAACATTGACCACCCGAGGTCACGGCCGCTTAAAGATTTCAGAACCCTTCAGACCCATTACAAGAGGAAGCATGGGATCAAGCCATTCATGTGCAGAAAATGTGGGAAGGCCTTTGCTGTGAGGGGAGATTGGAGAACCCATGAGAAGAATTGTGGGAAGCTTTGGTATTGCATTTGTGGGTCAGATTTTAAGCACAAGAGGTCACTCAAAGATCACATTAAGGCTTTTGGGCAGGGACATGGTGCTTATGGGGTTGAAGGGTTTGATCAAGAAGAGGATGAACCAGCTTCTGAAGTTGAACAAGATGATGATCAGTCCATGCAGTGATAGGTACAGAAGAAAGAAATGGGTATAATGTTAATGAAGAACTAATGGAAGTCCCTATAATTGTCCCTTACTTCCTGAGCTCATATGAGAATGAAGTATTATATATACTTATGGGTTTATAAGTAAGGATAGTTTTTAAGCATGGTACAATTGGATATACAGGTGAAAGCCACTTTTTCCTTTGTTATTTTGTGGTCTTTCCTTGCCAATGTAGGATCCAAAAACACATTCATCTTAGACCATGCATGATCTCTCTTTAAATCCATTTTGCTTTCAGCTCATTATGATGATGTCCTCTTTTTACTTCTCTTTATATGCCCTGACTCTTGGATTTATGTATGCAGTTATGATGAGAAAATCCATTATAATTCCAATGTTGCCCATCTAGGAATTAGAAACAAGACAATATGGGCAATGGAAATGGGAGACAGTCCCTTAAATTAGGGCAAATTTTGTCCAAAGTGGCCTGGTTTTGAATGAAACAATATCCAAGGAGATAATCAATTTTGTTTTTGTCATTAGTAGGAATATTACTAGATTAGTTGTTAAATTACTACAAGAGTATTAACTTTCTCTCTATAACTGTTGAACTTATAAACTCATTGCACTAAGTGCAGCTACACGATCGATGCTTCGACTGCCTTGTCAAGATATGTAATTTGACAAGTGTTATGGTTGGCCAAATGGCGTCAACCTCTAACTTAAGTTTACTCTTAATTTTAAGCTTCGAATTTGAGTCTCCAATTCCCGTTTACCAACAAAGAAATCTAAGGAAATTGTATTTCCAATGCACAACTTGATATAGTATTCAATGAGTAGTTTAGATATAAATTTCGCTACATGTCTTAAAAAATTAATTAGAATGAAAATTTATGTATGAACTATAGCTCACACTCCCGTAAATTTAAATCTACATATATCATATAGTTCAAATTTCAAGAAAAAATCTAGAATTACTCTTTAGAGATGTGAACATTAATTGGAAAACCAAACCCATATCTCAAAAAACAAATGATGTGATGTTTGGGATTACTGAAATTAGTAGTATATAAATTATAGTTTAGAACAAAAGTTGTGAGTGTTTGGTAAATATTGTAATTTTTAATTGAAATAGAAGAAAAAATAATTATAATTTGTAGCAGAAGTTGTGGGTATTTGGAATAAATTAGAGTTTATAACTAATTACTAGCTTAAGTGTTGCCAAACACCCCCACAAAAAAAATTCTGATAAAAAAAATACCCCCAAAATGCTTCATAAAGTAATTAAAAGCATTTCCATTATGGGCATCTCCAAACATAACTGAAAAGTTTGTATTGTACACTTCCTAGGAGTATTTCTAATATTATCCTACAAGTTTCATAGAGGATATACATGGGTTTTCAGAATAGGATTCCTCCTCTTGTAGGAAATCAAAACACTCTCCGTGCAAAAGAGTTTCAAATGTTTGTGCTTAAACCTCATGGGACTAGTCTGGTAGTCAAGAGATTTGAAATCAGATTTGTCATCTCTAATAAGATTTTAGTTTCGAAACTTTTCAGGTATCGTATCAACTCTTGTGCAGTTAAGTCATACGAAATTTTATCTCGACATTAATTAGAATCTCGCTAGTGAAATGGTGATATTAGCCTCTAATAATTAATTGAACTGCATATAATAAAATGGCTAAAAAACTTTGAGATATTAAAAACAAATGCCTGTGCTCAATACTTCTAGTCGCCGAGTATAAACTTACCCATTTTCCAACTTTTCACTAAACGTTGTCCAATTAGCACATCAAACTTAGCACCCTGATTGAGTTACTGTCAAATCCAGAAGTACCTCATGATAAGTTAACTAGTTCAAAGATGGATCTATAGGTCCAGTTTGGGATAACTGTTTATTTATTTATTTTATTTTATTTTTAGTGAATATTTTGTATTATTTAATTAAATAATTGTATTTTTAACTCTTTTTATGGAAACGAGCTAAAAAATATATATTTTTTGATCAAAATATAAAAAAAATAAAATAAGATAAAATAAGCCAAAATATATCGATAAGCAAAATTTTATATTGCTTATTTTCGTCTTTTATCTTTTTTGGTATTCATGTTTTGTATGATCACTGGTATTTCATTCAGTTTTCATTCATACATATATATGTATGTATGTATAAATTTTTTTTATTTGTGTACATAATTTGTATGTATTCAAGAATTGAATTGAGATAAATAATTATGCATTCCTCGCAATTCCTAATTTGATATAGGTGGTGTCCGGTATTACTGATACTAATAATTTATAAATTGTAGTTTGTAATAGAAGTTGTGAGTATTTGGTAAAACTTGTAACTTA